>VSTD030001831.1:0-12537 GCA_008808055.3 Sporobolus alterniflorus | reverse complement strand
AAAGCTTCATGAGCATGTGTCTTGATGTTATCGGTTCTAAACTTGCATCAAAATTATGTAGGGCGTATACGCGTAATATAAAGAAAGGTGGTACTTATCTGCCATTCAGAAAGGAATTCACGATCAAAATGAAAAATCATACTTATCAACAAAAAAAGGAATTAATGGCTGTGGTTTTGTGTTATGGACTCTATGTTTTACTTCCTCAACAAGAATACGTATGAGGAGCAGAAAATAGAGGTAGTATATTAATGCATATGTGATTTATTTTACATTTTAATTCCTACACACATTGAACTTACTTCACTTCTTTGATTTTTGAAGTTGCAGCAAATAGTAACTCACTCCACAAAGAATCCTAGCAGTGCAGGAACAATTATTAGGATTCATAAATGAGGAAGTCATTCCACAGACTGGAAGGCACCATGTTGCTAAATTTGTCATAAGTCAAGAGTCTCTACCACCACTTTCACCGCCGAAAAAGAGAAATCTAGCAAAGAAGAATCAGTGTAGTTCAGATTCCTCGATTAATAAAAAATCAAAATGAATTTATATATTTGACAATGTGGTTATGGACATGTATTATACATAGACAATATTGTTTGACACTATGATTCTGGACATATATTGTATATATGTTTGACAATGTTTCAAGTTCTGTGATATAATAAATATTAGATTTATATATATAATTGCGTAATCTGAATCTATGTGTCTGTATAATTTGTCTGTCTGTATGAATATTCAGAATGAAGATTTATGTATAATCTATCTATCTGCATAGTTATCAGCAGCTGGTGAAAATTAGAACCGCTGCTGATACTAAAGACTCAACAGTGGTTCTAGTATCCAACCGTTGCTGATAATAGTTCACATCAGCAGCGATTCATATTGTGAACCGCTGCTGATATCTATTATTAGTAGCGGTTCTGGAACCATGACTGATAACTCTAAATTATCAGCAGCGGCTCATTTGCAGCAGTTCAGAAATTGTAACTGATGCCAGTTACGAACAGGTGCTGATGAAATTCTCTATAGTAGTGGGGAAGTAGTTAGCAATGCATCAAGCAAGAAGTGGATGCAGCTGGTAATCTGAATTCCTTTTTTTTTGCCTGGTCGTTCTTTGAGGATGATGTTGCAGCTTACTGTATTTGGCAGTCCAATCAAAATTCAAAAGTTGTTTTCTTCTTATTTCAGAAAATCACGGGATCTGGACTGTACAGCGCACCACGGGATCCGTACTGAAAGGAGACAGAAGATTATATGGACCACAATTGCTAGCGCGGCGTCTGACAATTATATTGTTGCTTCTCTGTTTCCTTGACATGCATTGCAGGCACATGGATACAGGACGATCTGATTGTGAAATTGGAGAAAATTAGTTAGCTCATTTAATAAGAGGCCGCGCTTAGGGTACGAAAGGCCGCCGGGTCCCGAGTCATGTCCTGGGTGCTCAATTAATTGCCTGACGGTGATGTTTGTGCATGTCTTGCGATCAGTGCATTTAGAGATGCGAATTGACGATGGAGAAGTCTACTGACAGACATCAAGCTTCCCGATAAAATTTGTCCGAGAAACAAGTCATTCTCTCTTTTCAATAAAACTCTAAAACGTCTTGGGAATGAGGGAATACATACATTATTTTGGGTCATGCGCGTGTCGATCATATTGGAGTGTTTGTACCAAGGCTCCGAGAGAGAGAGAGAGAGGGGTGTGTGCTGATGTGGTTAGATTGCAATGCCGCAAGCTCAGATGAAGTTGCTTTGATGATCTTGGGCAGCATCGTTTTCTCATGGAGCAGTCTCATACCTAATAAACAAGATGCTCCATAGTTTTTGGTACCTCTGTGTGTATAAGAAGATGTAAAATTAGAGTACATTCTCGTTCTCAGAAATAGAAGATGTAAAATTAGAGTACATTCTCGTTGTCAGAAATGAGGTTTTGTTTTTTTAGATAATGGAAGAAATGAGGTTTTGTTACTTGGAGTTTTGCCTAAATCTCATATTGCAGTCCGCTCCCCACACCCCCTGACCGTAACAAATAAGTGATTATTTGGGAAAAAGAATGAATTAACACTGTCAAATGTAATAGATAGTAGATAAAAATGACCAAAATCACATAAGTTATATCTCTCGAGAAAGAACATATATGAACACATCTGTTAAATTACTTTAGCTTTATGACAACTACTAAAGATATATGCTTTTCTATCAAGCACACGCAAACGAACGAAGGAGCTGCACGGTCCATGGTGAGGTCAGGAACTGCCTGCTATACGGGGTGATAAAATCAATCGGTAACATTTGAATAAATCAAATATGTGATTTTATGTGTTTTCACATACACAAGGGGCCCTCAGTAATGCACGGTTTGGAATCGCATCTATTGTTGTGCTCTCTTGTTGTTATCTGTCTGAGGCTTGGTCCCCTGTTATCGGTCCCTTATTGTACAATCTCAGCAATAGCATACACTGTAGACGTACTGGAAAATTCAGTCAAGAATTGAGGAAGGCGCCTTAAAATTCTTAGGTGATGGAACACGGATCCTCTCAATGACTGCCGAATCCATTACTACCTCATCGATAATTTGAGTGAAATTCCTTCATCCTTTTGATTTCTGCCCCTACGTAACTACACCTTGATCAATTAGGAAAATAATTTATCACCCTAGCAAGCTAGTGACAGTTGATAGAAAATAGATCATTGACTCTTCATTTGGGAAATTTTCTTATCAACCACTACAAAAGGTCGTCACGGTTCCTTATTAGCCATCGAAAAAATCCAATTTACTTATCAACCATAAATTTAAACTTTTCCCCTGATTAATCACTAACTACATCTCAACCTAACCATAGGGCTTGTTTTAGATGTTGTCTAACTTGTATAAGCCGTAAGTTTGCCCCTTGCCTTAGGTTAGACGGACAAATTGAGCAACTTAAATGAGACAATTTTTTCTTAGCCAACCAACACATATTTTCACTATACTTGCCTAATTTGTCTAAGCATAGTCAACATTTAAACGCTTGACTAACAAAGTATGATATGATGCCTAAGGTTAGGTTGTGGTGAGTTAGGCATATGGATCCAAACAGGCCCTATATTTATTTGTTATAACTGGCCGATCAACATAATGAACCAAGTCCCTTACTTAATATTTGACATAAATATGACTGATTATTATTCATTCCTTATCAAATATATTTGTTTGTTATTTGTTGTATATATTCACACCGTAAAATTTGATAGTCTAGTGAAATGGTAAATAAGTAAACTTCAGTACAAAAATGTTACTTATATCAAATGAGTCTTTTCTCCTTCCATTTAACACCGTAAAAGCATAAAAATGGATGATGGTGGTTAATAAGTGAAAAAATTAGATTTGATGGTTGATAAGAAAATTGAAGTTTTCAATGGCTAATAGGCAACAGTAACTTTTCAATGGTTGATAAGGAATTTGTCCTAAATCCTTTGATCTAGTTTGAATGGACTTATACATGTGATTAGAGGTGGAACATATTAAGCAAGGTCTATGGAGTAAGTACTGATTAATATGACTGAAACATCGGTAGAAATGGGAAGCTCATCATTATATGATGTTTATGGATTCCCCCCAAATAAATTGAACCAAGCTACATAGGCAATGCAACTACTCTGTTTGAATTTTTTCAAGAGCATGCATTGCATGTTTCACATTAAGAAATAAGCAGAGTTTTTTTTATAACCGCGGACATTACACAATGCAAACAAACCAAGATGTAGAACCACCTAACAACCTAAGACACGATCGTTGAAGCTCGGAGAGAACTTCAAGAAGAAAGAGGAACATAACCCGGCGTGAAGATGATGGTGAACTCCACTGCAGCCTACCACCGCCCCGACCTAGTCGGAGGTCTATGAGAAGTCCCTCCAAGGATGGCCAAGAAACATCAACTGCAACACCTCCAACAAGATAAACGACACATGAAGGTGTCACTGTTGCTGGTGCCAGCACGGAGTGCTGGACCAAGCTTTCGTCCGATGCTTCCCCATCCTTCCAACCCGCCGGAATGGAAATCGAGGAGTACTCCACCATAGTCCGCCACCAATGCCCACCGCAACCAACCTCCTACCCAAGGCCACCAACGCTAAGGGCCAAGATACTGCGCCTCTGCTTGCCAATCCCGCGTGTCCTCGTGCCCTCCGCCATGGAGGCCGAAGCCGACACATACCCTACTAGGTGGTTGTTCACATCGGTCCGTGACCCACGCTGCCTCCCTCACCATGGGGATGTTGCCGCCGCCACGCAGAGCCTCACACCCAAGTCGCAGAGTCACCGACATCGGATAGGTGCCACACGTTGCCCCAACTCCAAGGGCGCTGCCCGATCTGCCTACCTACGACCTCAATCAACCACCTGACCGTGGATCCTCCAACGACGCCGGCGAGGATGCCGCCTATGGCCTGAAAGAGCTCCCCGCAGCGAGAGGAGGGAGTGCACCACTGGTCCCCCATCCCCCTCATCTCACACGCCCTCTCTCAGCTCGACCGCCACACAGCTGCGCCATGCCGCCTCCGACTCAGCCATCCCCAGCTTAGATCCGGTCGCCACACCCGAAGGGCAACACCGCTTGGTCGGCGGAGCCACCGTCCGGAGACTGCGTCACCCACCGCCACACACCAATGCGCTGCTTCCTTCAAACCACTGCGTCGGCCTCCATGGATGGACCCAGCCAGATCCGTGACCTCTATCACCTACGCCCCGCGACGAAGCAGCTCGTCGCTGCCCTTATCACGCCCAAAGCCCAGGTTGTGCCGGTGATGAGCTCCAATGGCGGCAGGGTGAAGGAAGAGGAGGGGGAGGGCTGGTGGCAACGGCTTCTGCTGGGTCACCACCTGAGTCGCCTAACCCTAGGTGGTCCTATTGTTCACAAAGCTCCAACAATGCGGAATACTCTGTTTTAATTTTGTTGATGTTAGAACATAGATTGGTAGTTCAAAAAATGAACTACGTACAACTCTCTATTTGAAGGACAATAAAAGAAAATGAGTTTTGCTATGGTGTTTTTAGGGTACTTGTGAGGTACCTGGAGGAAACTAAGGTTTTCTTTAATCTCAGTTGCTAATTTTTATTATGTCATTAATAAATTAATAATTTTAATATCTGGCTCACAATAATTTAATACTGATCTACCATTTAAAAGTATCTTTTAATAGATACATCTCTATTTTTAACTATTAGATCTAAATAAATGAAAAATTCGCATTGATACACTGTAGCAAAACTCAAAGAAAAATGGAGGAATGTATCTTTGTAAAATACATATTCATCTTTTTCTGGGTGGTGATAATGGTGTGTGTGACGGGGGCTCAGATATGGTAATAAGACTTGTGTTAATAGTACTGTGAAAATGAACCCCACGAAATGAAGCACGACGTGGTAGTATGTGAGGCGCTTTGGAGGTTGGATTTGTTGTCTGCATTTACAAAGACCGAGCCAAGCAATCACAGATTATCTACTGCGAATAGTTACCTTCTGTCGGCAAGCTTTTTGGACCTGAGAATAGCCGCTACTACTTGTAAAGCCTTAAAATATGCCGGCGTACGGACATCCACATAGGGCTTTATCGAGGGCAGCAATGCTTGCCGCAGCAGCTGCTTCGCGAGTCTCCGACATCAGCCTCGGGCTCACGATCTGAACATTGACGATCAAAGATTATGAGTCGGGAGAAAGGTACGATAATACTCAGTCTCTCGTGACGATATGAACTCAGTGTAGAATAGGAACCCCGCGCTGTAGAATAAGCATCCGTCCCCTGACACTGAGCTCATCGTCACGAGAGACTCCGTGACAAAATAATGCGTGAAAACCATGCATGATCAAATGCATACATGCTTGTTTGCTCCACATGTGCAGCTGCCTGGGGAGGATGACGTATCTATGCCGCCTGCCCCATCACGCACAGATTTTTAAAGACCTTTGCTTTGTTGTTCGTTGAGCTATATGCTCGTTTCTGCTGTCATATCTGTCTCCGTGGCAAAATTAAGAGGCCGTTTGGCACGGTTTTGGCTCATGGCTTATGTGGTAAAGTAGCTTATCTCGAGAAACTATATTCATTTGAGAAAAAAAGTTTGGTTAAGTGTCTCTGGCTCTAACTTATTAATGTATATGCAAGGAGAGTAGAAGAGAAGGAGAAAAAACCCAAAAACTAGCTTATCATTTATAATACAAACAACAAAACACATTATATTGACTTTCAGGCATGAGTAATTTCTTCAAATGTATTTAACATAGTTTATGTCATACGCCAAAATCAAAGCCGCTTAAAAAGGCTGCCAAATTAATTAAGGAGGCATATACTATCCTTATATATGGATAATCCACTATCAATCATTTAATATAATTCTTTTGACATTCAAACTATCCAGATCATCAACTGGCACATCATACACTAATTTATGTCTCACACATGCAACTGGTCAACATCATCTATCGCATCATCTTATATAGTATAAAAATTTTAAAATAATTTATCTCCTTCATCTGATATCTATTTTAAATTCTGTTTTCACCATTGTGTTCTAGGTGACGAGATGAACAAAACGATATCACAATTGCATATGTTTTAAACAATTTTAAATTAATTTATTTTACTCTATAAATAAGATATTTTCAGAGATACAAAATTCAGAAATGATTCTTTAGGTTTTTAACTCTTCAAGTAGAAAATTGCCCAATGAACAGATCACAATAAAAATCTAGCAAAAAAATAAAAACATATATAGATAGCCAAATTGCCAAAAATCTTTCAAAAGTTAAAAAAAACTTTTTATGAAATAATATATATGCACATCTTGGTGCATATTTATGTGTCATGTGCTATGTTCAATAATCTTTTTGCACATATTGTTAGAATATCCTGCAACACCATGCGGGTTACAAACTAGTATATAGATATAGGGATGGCATCCCTGACGATTTTTTATACCTCTAATGCACTCGTGATTCCATGCATGTTCTTCTCTCTCGCACACATTCCTTCTACAAAGTAATCTGTTATAAGTATATAAACGAAACCATCTAAGTCAATTTTTTGCGCATGCAAGCTAGCCACCTCAACAGCCTAATCATTGCTACATCAACACTAAATAATACAAAACTTTAAAATGATTAATCTAACTCATATGATATATATTTTAAATTGCATTTTCACCATTGTGTTCTTTGCGATGTAATGAACAAAACAAGATATTACTTGCATATGTTTTAAAGAATTTTGAAATCAACTTAATTTGCTATATATTTGCATATATTTATATTTACAACAGAGAATTATGGGCACGCAAGCTAATGAGTCGTATTATGGGCTGTGACCATTCTCTAGACCTTAAAGAATTTTTAAATCAAGTTAATTTACTATATATTTGCATATGTTTATATTTTTAACATATCAAGAGTTATGACCACACAAGCTAATGGGTCGCATTATGGGTTGCGATCACTTTCTTAATCGGAAGGATATACTTAAATTCGTTTATTGTTTCATGAAACTATTTCTTACAGTGTATATTTTTAAATATTTTTACTATTAGTACAATGTAGTCAACAAGGAAATGTAATAATGTTGTTATTTTATGTTTGTTTATCTTTTACTTGAATTGGAATGAAAATTTACATAAACATAGGATATTTTGAAATCCCACAATATTATGTGGGGTTATCAACTATAGTAATATATCATACTCCGATGCATCTGCCCTAAAATGTAAGTATTTTTAGGTTTGGTTAAAATCAAACTTGTTTAATTTTAACCATCAATATTGGAAAAATTATAATGTGTAAACATATACAAATGATGGTATTAAATTCATCGTGAAACAAGCTACATATTATAACATGCTATTCTTTAGATTCGAAATAGTTTATTTTTACAGATATAATTAGTCAAAGTTAAAACTATTTGACTTTACCAAACCTATAAGTGCTTACTACGTTTTGGGACAAGGAGTACTGTGCCCAAGCTGCTGCAGTGCTGGTGGTGCAGTAGAGAGAATCATGTGCAAGCAATCACAGTTGTTGCAGACGTGCATCTGCAGTGTTGTAGCCGACATCTTTTAGTGAACGCTTCGATCGATGGTTTGCTTCTGTTGAAGACTTGAAGTGTATGTAAGCATCAGTCTTGACTGGGATTGATGCGCCCAAGAGATAGTGACGGTGTGTGGTGATCAAAACTGTCGGCAAGCGACCACCGGAGCCGCTCTAACCGAAGTGATGAGTATTATACTTCCTCAGTTCTTTTATAGTTATCGCCGACTAATTTATTTTTAAATTAACTAATAATAAGTAAAAAATAACGGAGGTAATATTAATTATTATCAGCACCAAAACACATTTCATTCCGGTACCCTTTTAGTTCGATCGCTGGAGGAGTGCGCCACATAGCTTGTTTTCGCGCTGCAGAGCGATGAAGTACCTCTGCTGCTGCTTGCATTGTTTTTTTTAAGAGAACGCGCAACGCGCGTAGTATCTTTCATTAAGAGGATAGAAAGAACAAAGTCCAACAAAACCTCGACGCGAGCGCGTCAGGCAACAACAGAACAGAACAGAGAGCAGCTACACGTACACAACAACACCAGGCAAGCAGCGCGTAAGACACGCCACCTGCATCTACAACGCACCCTTGCACTACAGAGCTTGCACTGTTGAGGTTTCCAAACACACAGGTGCCATCCATAGTAACTGTCGTCGATCGTCCTCCATTATTCGGCCCTTTTATCGACTTGTCCAAAGCCAGCGAAGGGCCCGTGTGCATGGTCGGACCAGTGCAAGGCGACTTCGTCGGAACACGACTGTGAGGTTACTTTGCTTCCATTGACGGAGAAATCATATGCTCTTCACCTGGTCTCGTTTGGTCGGCCTCGTGTTTCTGCTGGCCCGCTAGCCTTTAGCGTGCTCTTGACACAAGCTGTTCTTCTCCTCCAAAGACACCGACCGACAGTGCAAGACGGTATTGCCGGATCGTGTTCCCTCGAACAGTCCTATCCCTCCTCTAGACACAGGAATTAAAGAGAAGTGAAAATGTGGGTTGCATTGAGAAAAGGAGGAGCGAGGGAGGGCTCTTTCGCTCCTATGTGGGCCGGGGCTGCTACGGACTTGGCAAGGCACTGGAATCAAATCAATCAACCATCCGTAGGCCGCATCAATGCGAGAATTTGTTTCCCCTTTGTTTCTCGCAAGGCCGGATTCCCTCCGTGTAAAATCAAAATCGTCCTGGGCCATGCGGCTGGGCCTGTTCTCGGCCGCACATCATCGTCAGACGTTCAACGCCGGCCGCCCCGCGCTGCCGCACAACGCCGAGCGTTTGTCCGTAGGCGTGCCCGCGCATCGACGACGGGAGACCAAGCCCTCGGGGACGGAGACAATAGTGGATGACCGCTTTTGTTTCTGACAACTGAAAGTTTGAGAGTAGCATGTAGCAATTCAGTAAGAACTTTCGCCCTTCCATGCTTGAGCTCTCAAAGAGTCTGGGTCGCCAGCAACTGAACGTCATAGCCGACACACCAGTCACCAAAACATGCAATCAGATCGAGTTCATCAAACCGCTGGTTGTTTGTCGCTGGCATTAGGAGCGTCGATCGTGGTCGCCGGACGGAATCTCCGTCGCTTCTTCTTTCATGAGTTGCTCCGTCCTGGCGTCGTGGATGAAGGCTCGAGACCCACGAGCGCGCGCCGTCGCCAGTGTCAGCAAAGGCGCTCAACAGGAAGCAACTGCGCGTTGCCACAGTGCGCTGCACTTCTGATGGCTAAGTCTTTCATGCTGTCAGTAAGAAGCAGAATCTGAGGGAGGGCCGCAAGGAATTTGAGGCGGAGGAAGCATTGGAGCAGAGAGATGCGACGGCAAGCCGTTCTGGTTGTTCGTCGATGCCTTTCGTTGCTGCTGATACCTTGCTTAAGTAGGTGATCCCTGAGGCCCACTAGAAGTACCAGCCCATACCAACTGTGGCCCAACCTGCTGCCGGTACATGACGCATTCCAGTAGATGAGTAAGAATTTCAGTTTTTCGTTATTTTTATTAGTTTTTTTTGGAGATTTAAAAGTTGGATTGTCCTAAAAATGAGAAGTTGAGAAGCTCATAAAAATGTGTTTCCACCTTCTCACTTTTAAGGCCATCTAGTTTTTGATCTCCTGAAAGGTAATAAAAATTTTATGAAAAACTGAAAACAAGCACCCATTAGATGAGATTGCATTGGTTTTTGTTATCCATTTAGCATATATTCCCTCCATTCTTTTTTTGTCGTTCACTTTTGAGTTATGTTTGACGTCTTATGAAAAAAATAAAAATTATTATATATTTTGTTATAATTCTTTTTATTACTAAATAAAATTCAAATGCAATTTAAATTTTTTTATATTTGAACTAATATTTTGAATAAGATGAATGATCAAACATAAATCAAAAAATTATCGAAGACAACAAAAAAAGAATAGAGGAAGTATATAAATAAGATTAGTAGTAGGTGGTAACCCGGCCAATTGAACTCGGTGGGCTAGGTGTGGTGGACTTAACCACCCTCGGCCATGCGCTACACCTACGATGGCATGGCTAGCTCGCACTGACCCGGACAGAACAGGGTCGGCGCTACCTTCTGCTTGAGACAAGGTTGAGCGTGCAATGTTCGAAGCCTCCACTTCAGTCGTTGTGGGTAATGGAACCTGAACCTGGTTCTGACGCGACAAATGGCTAGATGGCTCGTCCGGAAGTGTTTCACGCCTGACTTGTTCGCTGCGATTGACAAGGAAGTAGTTCGTGTTCATACAGTTGGGCAGGGGATGCAGGGGGGAGCTGGATTGCGGACACCACTGGATTGCTGTCAATGCTAGGCCTCTACCAGTATGTCACGCTCTGGGCGCGGCTCCAAACACTCACTCTAGATGTTGCTGCAGCGGACAAGTTCTTGTGGAAGTGGACTGTGGACAAACAATACACAGCGTCCTCAGCATACCGTGCATTCTTGGTTGGACCGGCAAGCATCCTAGGGGCCATAGAACTGCATAAAACCAGGGCGCCTCCAACCAGCAAATTCTTCGTTTGGTTGGCTTTTCTGGGACGTGGGACGGTGCTAGACGTCCGAACATTGCAGCGTCACCAACTGCCCAACAACGGTGTCTGCGCGTTTTGAGTTCAAGCGGACAAAACGTTTCCTCACATGTACTTTCAGTCACAAGGTATGGTTTCGCACTCTGCAAGCATGTGGCCTCCAGCACCTGCAACCGGGGATGGAGAAGGACTTAGCTGCATGGTGGATCAGGGATCGCAAACGGCTTGATAAAACACGGAGAAAAGGATTCGACAGCTTGGTAGTTCTTGTATGGTGGCAGACCTGGAAGGAACGCAATGCGAGGGTGTTCGACTCTGGACACACCGCGATGCAGCCGGTGCAGTTGGTCCAATCCATCCGTGATGAGGGTCTGCAATGGGTCGCAGCTGGATACCTTGCTCCGCATGATCTGCTCCAGAGCTAGTTTTCGTGGTCGTCTCCAACCGTGCTAGATCTCTTTAGTCGGTTCGCCCCGGGTTTCGCTGTTTAATCTCTTTCGCTTGGTTACTGGTTTCCTTGTTTTCCATTTTCTCTTTGTTTCTTCCTTGTGTAGTCTCCGTTGGCTACAATTGTATATAACTGTTTTCCTCTTAATGAAATACGGGTCGTGCGCGTTCTCTAACAAAGATTAGCAGCGTGTGCAGTACTTTTTTTTTTTTGCAAAGCTATGTCTATCTCGAACTATAGCAACAACACTGCACGTTGCTGTATTTTTGTACTTTATTTGAGGCATTATTACGAGGCTAGCAGATTACAGAGTTTATTTTTGCTCTCTATGAACATTCGAAGCTTCCCTTTTATCTTCTCTAGTAGACCATGAAGGATTCATATATAAATTTGACAGCTCAGTCTCGTGTCCTAATTTAGTGTGGCTTACGAGAATCAATGCAATTAGCAATGTATACAGATTAGGAACTCCATGTGAAATGACATGAAACTTTAAGAGATTATATAATGACCAAACAAGCATATTTATACTTTTCGTACGAGGCCTAATTGACTGTTTAGACTAGGGCATCAGGAAAGAGAAATACTATGGTTCTTGACCGAGCTATAGTGTATAGTACAGTAGGTGCCAAGATTACTACTCCCTCGGTCCACAAATACAAGACTCTACATTTGTCCCAAGTCAAACTTTTTAAACTCATTTAACGCTGGACTTTTGTGGACTTGGAATATTTGAGCCCAACCATTTTAGAGAGCAGGGGAAGATCATTTCATCTGCTTCCTTCATCATTTTGCTACTCTAGAAGCTAATATGCACATACTCCGTATTTGTTAAGAGGAACCAATATATAAACACATGGTAACCGAATATTGTTGAGAAAGTGCGACGGATGGCTCGTCTTGCGCCATGGCCCCGCCGCGCCCTTCTCCGGTCACCGGCATCGGATCCGGCCCACCGGTCACCGGATCTGCCGTGCCCTCACGCAAGCGTTGCTGGCCCTGCCCGTGCCAGATC
>VSTD030001830.1:0-12538 GCA_008808055.3 Sporobolus alterniflorus | reverse complement strand
TTAATCATCTAGATTGTTCAATTTGCCCCCCCCCCCCGGTGTTGGCTCTGGCTCCGCCCGTGCTGAGATGGATAGGAAACAAAGGACAATTAAGCTCAATGGGAAATGTATGTATTGCATAATAGAAGTTTTATTGTTTTCCAGATTGACATGAGATTTTGTAGGATTTCTTTTTTTACCTTATGTGTAAGCAAGTGGTCGAAGATAAATTCCGTAGAGGCTGCAATGTCAGAATGAGAAAGAAGCCAAAATTAAAAGAAATGGAAGAAGAAACGTCATGAGCATCAACGCATGTATACCCAGTGGAAGAGAGTTGAGGAAATGCTGAACATTTCACAAGGTGTGGCCCCCATACCACAAGAAACCATGTTAGGCGACGTCCATCATTTGCTAATATTTGCGAAAGGAGAAAACAAAAATGTATGTTCCAAACAATTGCAGGAGTATTACAATTATATCACCACTGATCATTTGGCATTCTTGTTGTCAAGTAATAACCTGATTGCTTTCCTGTAACTTGATTAGACCACTTCAAGAGAAATTTGTCGTTATTGATAGGTAGTGATTGTTGAAATCACTAGTTGATAACCCACACGTTGTTGCGGGAAGAGTAACAAACAATTTAAGAGCAGATTAAACATCATATCAAAAATATGAAGTATTATATATATATATATTAGCTAATTGTGATTATCTATTTGTAAATACAAAAATGTTGGAGGATCTGTGTGTAAAAAATAGGGGTGAAGCTGAGGTGGCATGCTTGCATGTTGAGATTTGTTAATACAAAAATGTTGAAGGATCTATGTATAAAAAGATAAGGGTAAAGCTGAGGTGGCATATCTGCATATGTTGAGAGAATTCAAATTAATGACCTTTAGTGGATTTTACTTATATAGTTATATAGGATATCAATTATTGAAATTAAAATGCACATGCTTGAGTGTCATATTACACATATGTAATACCCGTACAATAGGTTGTTTATTGTTGCTATATTTGAATAGTTCATGAGCCTATATATTACTGGTTGATACCCTGCATGATGTTGTGGGATAAATAACTTTTGTTTCATATAATATATACTACCAAGATTATTAAAATAAACTTGATTTGGTAAACTTTATTACGCACAATTTTTTTGTCACTAACTTTACGGTTCTAAGAAGAACTCTAGAACCTCATGCGACATGTTTTTGAATTGAACTTCAAAACTTTTTTTGTACAACAAAACTGTGTCGAAGAAATGTTCTTCGAGTGGTAGGAATGGTTCATTTGTTTTTGCTTCAATCACCTCATTGATAGAGTTGTTCGTAAACTTTTCGAAGTCAAAGGGCATGGCCTCTGTTGGGAAAACGACAAGTGGCTCGATGAAGGTGATGTAGTGGCCAAGTCAGTTTCGGTGTTTGATTTGCATAAACGATCTATTGTCACCAAATAGATGAAGAGCATGTTAAGAAAAAAATATAAATATTGCTTTGAATATTATCTATAAAGTTTTTTATGACAATTAGAATAAGAAGAAAAAATTGAAGAATTTGAGTAAAAATGGGTTCATGTGAATAAATATTACATACAAACATAAATTTGGTAAAGAGCCAGGTGATTAATGTAAAATTGAGTTTTACTTTTTACTCAAATGGCCTCTTAAGGGAAAAAGGTAAAAGAAACATAATTTTGGTTGACATAGGTGGGATTTATGTAAAAATAGAGGGAATGTGTAACCGTACTACTTAATCTTTCTTTGGAATTGAAATACTATAAAACATAGGGGTTGTATTGGTTCAATTTGTCAACTCTCCGGTTTTGTTTTGTGTGGACCAAAAGCAAAGCGGCATGGACGAACCTGTCAACTGTCCTGTTTTGTTTTGTGTGGACCAAAAGCAAAGCGGCACGGAGGAAGCCCCACAGTGGTCCGTCCATGGACTAGGCAGCGCTGGGCGTTGATGCGTTGCGTGGCAGCCGTCTCGTCACCGCTCGAGCTTGGGAAGGAAGCGTAGACTTGGATTGAGGTAAGTGGAAGCGCAGTTTAGAGTGGTAGAGAGACGTACGATGTTCTGCATTGATCGATGCAGCTGTTTGAGCTTGTAGGACAATGGGTGGAGGTGGGAGGAGCTTCCTTGTCTTGAGGCCAGTGATACGCACTGGGGTGGTGCGCGACGATGAATCGGTGACATCGAAGAGCCAGCGGCGACGATGATTGATTACGTCATTCTCCATTTGATTCCCATCTTTGGTGGAGGAGGAACCAATGTATTTGAGTAATGGTGGCCCACGGCCGTTTCCAATCCACCAAGGAAGGCTATCAGGTGGTGCATGTGAAGGCCGGTAGTCGCCGTCGAGCTGAAGCGGCATCATCCGTGGGGGCAACTTGCATATTCAGACAATAGCTATAATTAATCTTTACTAGGTCACATAAATAATGGCATATTTGATTCTCTCTTATTCATACATGTAATTCTTAATGTCAGAAACCCACTTTTGAATTTGATGCATTGAAAAATATTAGTACGTGACTAAGGCAACTACTAGTTTCTTGAAATGTGCGAGAATAATTTTGTACTCCATCTGGTTTTAACGTTAGTTAATGTGTAAATATCCACAAAATAAAATTGGAGGTAGCACCATGGGGAAAAGGGAGAAGGGTTCAACTTGGCTCAATAGACACGTCAGGTGGAGCTGCACGGTTTCCTAAATGGTTATGTATGCAGCAGGGCCGCTGAGAGACGATGACATGCTCAAGTTCAACACGTCGGGGTCGTTCGGGAGATGGCAGACTAGAGGGAATCCACAAAGCCGGGGTGATCCATGACAACGTCAAGTGGGAGGCCCTCTAGAGGACGATGTGTGGCAACAGGGGAGTGGGTTGGCGGCGTCACTGTGGGGCGGGCTCGGATGGAAGATAAAGAAGAGTGGGAAAAGTGACACGGGAGAGGAGAGAGAAAGAAAAAGGTGGTGGGCCCCACCACCAGCTAGAATTTGAGAGGGAGAAAGGAGAGTTGCTATTTCTAAGGGCTTGGAGTGGGGATTGGGAAGATGTGTAATATACGAGCCTATTTTGGGTTATGCTAGAGTTGGTTTTTTTGACCCACTATCAAAAAAATTGGAGAAGGGAGTTGTTTAGGGGTTTTCACTAGAGATGTTACTACATGAAGGAGAGAAAAGAACACCATCCATCCAAGTTGTACATTTTATCATTCCTAAGACGACATCTTCAAATATGTGCATTGTTTCTACTTCTGACTATTGGCAAGAGAGCGACAATTGCTTGACCTAGAGCATGACTCCATTGTGGTGTTCCTAGAGGTGCTAGCAGCAAATAAGAAGGAAGCAATCATTGTGGGGTGACAGAAGTGACAGTGTCCTAAAGGTGACTTCAGCGACTCAGGTCTTGGCTCAGGACGCCTAGGCAAAGGCACCCAATTTTTTAAATTTTTGTGATTAAAAATTTCTGAATTTTAAAATAGTAATTGAACTCTGAAATTTTAGAAATTGTAAGGATCCTGTTGTTAACAATGTCCAATATCGGATGTGCTTGTTGTTAGTGAAGGACCGGAGAATGGAAGCCAATTAAAATTCCTCACAGGAACTTAGTCTATATCATAAAATCGATCCGACGACTCTCTCTTCTAACTCGATCAAGACCACACAGTTATCGGTCTTCGGAACCGGATTAGGGACCACAACGGAAATATGAGACAGTGCTAGCAAGACCACATGCGAGATCGACGACAAAAAAATGGATCAAAGAATAGTTTATATCCTCACAGTTCACTAAATATCTGGTGTGCGCGTTCGGGAAACCCCCGTAAAAGAGCAATTCAAATCACGAAACCTCGAATCTTTTGATCTGATGACTTAAAAACTATACCAGTATCTCCCTGCAATGATTCACACCCAATCAAGAATCAAAGTCTGCAGTGGTTGTGAAACAACGGGCGTGCTCCTGGCACTGTGACCTGCTTGAGTAGGAATGGAACACTCAGGCCACGGAAAAGAGAATCTCTCTGCGAGCTGATAGCACCTGCAGTGAAATGAAAGACCAAATCGGAGTGACGCGTTGATTTGCGAGGAGACACTCAGCGCCGGCAACAAATCACTTTGGAGAAATCACAAGTGCGGGACGCCAGATAAGACCACGAAGCCGCTATGGGTGGCACTGAGCTTGGAGATGAATCAAAACTGAGTGGCAGTGAACCTTGAGCCCCAGGCACAGGAGACAAAGTACGAAGAAAACAAACTGATCCACCGGCTCGAAGGAAACTCGCGAGCAGAAACCTTGGGCAGCTGAGATCTGACGGAACCGAAGAATACTCACGAAGACAGCCGCACTAGCCGGCAACGAAAATCGAAAATGAGCAGAACCAACACCCGGGGCCGAAGAACATGAGCAGAGTGAAAAACACAACTGCAGAGACACACTGGGACTGAACCTTGTGCGTGAGCGGCAGCCACGACAAAGCGGAACCAGGACCGAGATGGCCTGGTGAACTGGGTGACAAAAACTGAAGAAGAGTGGAGACCGACCGAACGGGCGCTCAAGCGCGAACAGCAACCGCGGGATCTTGTCGGTGTGCTCCTGCATGGAGAACGATCCGCATAGACCGAGAGGGAGAACCGGGGTCAACGGCGACAAGAGCGAGAAACACCAACAGCAAAAATGAATCCTTGAGCGGGGTCACCTCTGCGCGGGAGGAGAATATCTGAGCGGCAGAAACACAAACGAAATACTGGATCTGGGCGCCAGCACTGTGGGATAGGAAAATTAGTCGACAGAGTCGAACAAGAACCAAATCAACTCAAGATCTGTACCAAAATCCAACAGCGAATAGAAACCTTGACACAAAAAATATCAAGCTGAAGCAGGGAACCAGCGCGGACAGGCGGAACAAAAAGTAAACACAAACTCAGGTAGGAGAACCGAAGGGAACAGCACAAGGCCAATATAATTTTCCATGAGAACTGAGTAAAATTTCAAATACGAAGGTTACCGCCTTCCTCCTTTATTTGATTAGAAATTAAAAACTAGATCTTGACTTATTTCTACTCTAGAAAATTAAAAATAAAATTAGAAAGCGACAAGGAGCTCCATCCACTCTAGGGTCCTATATATAGGCCTAAGTAAAAGACTAAATGACTACTATGCTCTTAAGCCCTAATACATTAAAAACGGTAAATGTATGATAGCAGGGTCCGACGTAGTCTGTTGTATCGACCCGTCCGTCTTCAACTTGCTTCTGATACAACCTTCGTGATGGTGCCACGTGCACCACCCACCGTCACGCCTCCACCAGTCTTTAGGCCAGACTGAGAAACCCTAGCTCAACTTGCTTCCACACGAAACAAGCCGCTAAATCTCGACGCGTGTCCCACGCCGACCTCCCTCCATCAGTTTTATGGTGCAACCGACAAACCGAAGCCCACTTGATTTTGAGGCCCAAACCAATAAACTGTCGCGGTGATTTTGAACCCAAATCACCAAACCAAAGCTACCGGTTTTGAGACCCAAATCAAGAAACCCTCCTCCACCTTGGTTCTGAGGCTCAACCAAGAAACTCACCACCGGTTTTGAGGCCAAACCGGGAGAAACCGTTGCCACCAGTTTTGAGGCCAAACTAGAGAAAACCACCGCAGCAGTTTTTGAGGCTAAACCACTAGAAATCGTCGCAACAGGTTTTGAGGCCAAACCGACAGAAACCGTCCCCACCGATTTTGAGGCCAAACCAGCGAAAATCGTCTGAGTAGTTTTGAGGCCAAACCACTCACAAACCGTCGCCATCGGTTTTGAGGTCCAAACCGATGAGAAACTGTCCCAGTGATTTTGAGGCCAAACCACTGACAAATCGTCGACCTTGGTTTTAAGGCTCAACCAAGAAACTCACGCTTCTCGTCTCTACGTGCATGGTGCAGACTGCACACGGCGCCACCCGACCTCTCGATCGCCCAGCCACCGAGTACCCAACCTGTGCGACCATCCCCGGTCCTCTGCACCAGGTCTCCTACTCCTGCCACAATCCTCATCACTGGACGCCATGCCGCACCTGCCACCTGCACACCACGAGACAAGCAAACACGATTCTCTAAACGAAACAAAGATAAAAGAAAAACAAAACAAAATTATCCCGGATTCAAATTCAAACCTCACCAAGTCAATGACTCATCATAATCAAACCAAGGAACTGATCACTTGGTTTCTCAGTTAGTGTCCATCATTGAACATTGTGTTCAATTCAACTGTTGTGGACATGGTTCGTTGCTCGGGCCAGTTAGATCTAATTGACATACTTGACGGATAATTGATCAAATCCCTAATGGAGGATTTCTTTCTCACACAAGAACTCAATGTTCTACCATCTACATTTTGTGAGTTGATCCTTATTTGATTGATCCTAGAGGTAAAAATTGGTTCTCCTCTATATTTGGCGATGGTAATGGGTCGGTGTCGGTGCAATAAAAACCCGACCCACGACAAAATATTGTCAGGTGGAAAATCGCATTCGCACCCGTACCTACACCCATCGGGTTTCAGGTGCATGTAAGACTTGTATAAATGGAGCAAAAATAATCAGGTTAGGTTTGGGCAGACCCGTGGGAGGGGAAAATAGCCTCACACCCATGCCCATTGGGTGCAAAACCGGATGGGAATCCGATCCCGTGGGTTTGATTGCCATCCCTAGCCAAAATATTTTATATTGGGTTCATTTTGGATGCATGATGGGTCACTCGCGGGTGCAGTTTGAAACCTGAACCCGCACCTAAAAATACTCGAGTCGGGTTTGGATAGACACATGGGTGGAAAATGGTACTGCACCCGTGCCCGTCGGGTGCAAAACACGACGGCAACCCAAACCCGTGGGTCTCATTGCCATACCTATCTTTGTTGTTGTTTCTTTTGATCATTTCTGGGTGCAAAACACAACAGCGACCCAAACCCGTGGGTCGCATTGCCATCCCTATCTTTGTTGTTGTTTCTTTTGATCATTTCTTTGTTGATTTGTGTTTCATAAGTGTTGTATTCTGAATTTGTTCATAGAAGGTGTAAGCTTAATGACCATTGGAGTGTTTGTAAATCTCAAGGTATGAATGTTTTGGTGATTGGATGAAGAACCATGAGGACTAACACCACCGTGAGTGTAGGTCACAAATAATCTACTCTATACAACTCAAGGTGATTGGTTTTCACGGTTGTTGATGATAAACCATGATGGACTTGATGGAGGTCATGGTTCTTTAAAGATGGATCAAGGCTAACGACAAGCTAGGGTCAATTGTGTGTCATCAATTGGTGCTTGAGTCCATAGTACACATTGGACTATCAAGGGGCTTTTCTAGTCATAGGTCACACTAGGTTAAGAGGAATTGGGATGCTCGTGTGAAGTTGGGAGGAGTTGAAGACTTGGTCAATGAAGAAGACAAGTTCATCACATTCGAAGGAGTCATCAGACTCTGTCACATCATGAACTAGAAACCTAGTGACGGCATGCCACAAGCGCGAGGTGAGGAAGAGGATGGGAAGGTGAGATGGGGATGGTAGCACCGACACTCTCGTTAGGGATTCAGGCCGTGACTATGAGGGTTTTGGCCTGTCACTTAGGAAGGTTTTGGCCAGGACAAACCTAAATGTCTAATAAGGAAACTTTGCAAAAAAAATATAGGTCAAACATGTCTTTTCCTCCTCTATTTAACAATGTCCTCGAATTGGATTGAAGTGGTGAATAAGGAAAGAAAAATAAAAACAAGATTGATAAGGAATTTTGAAAATTTGAGGGGGTGATAAGGAACTCAAACTTTTTTGAGGGGCTAATAACGAATTTGCCCAAGGTTCATATTGTTGGTGATGTGCCCAAGAGGCAATCATAACAATTTGGATTAAGGTCTGTAAGGATTTGATCCTAGTCGGATTAGGGTATTAATAGGCCTACTATAATAAAGCTCACTAGCGTGCTCTATAAATATCAGAGGCAGGGCTAAGGGTGAAGAGATGCACACACGCCACCATGTGAAACCCTAGCCATCGCCTCCTCTCGGCCGAACTCCAAAGCCCTAGCTGTGCGCGTGGTGCTAGCACACCCACATGTGGCATTTTATCCCTGTACGTGTGGACTCTGTGGAGGCGTTGTTGCGGTTGTTGCTGCGCTGATCAACTACGATGATGTGGAGGTTGCTGCTGAGACGACCACGAGGAGGTGATGATCATGAACGACTACTTTCTCTACACCGACGCGCGACTATGTTGGATTGCTGATCCAACTCTTCTTCCACTGCTCAGTGTGTCTAGTGGTAATAATCCATGATCTTCTACTCGCAAGTATTCTTGGGTGATATGGTAGAAGTAGTGTTAGTGTAGCCTACCCGTTTTCCTACAGTGACATCAGAGTCATCTTGTGTAGTTCTTGGTCTGGATCATTCGCTATGGTAATATGTGATGGTTATTAGAGGTTGGAGTGGATCATGAGTCGTGACATGTGACTGAAAGATTAGTTCGTGTTCCTTCTCTGTTATATGTGCAACTTGTCTTTACTGACTAGAATCACCATCTGGACTAACCATGCGCATAGTCAGTAGATTGAGCCAACAGATCAAAGTCATACATAGCGATCTTCTCCTGATCAATGGGATTGATCTAGTGAAAATTAAGACATTTTGAATGGCTCAGATTTAGGTTGATTTGATCAAACCAATGAGCTTTTCTTAGAGATTTCATAGATGTGATCTATGAAATCCCATTGATGTCTGTTGTAGCGATATCATAGTTTCGGTAGAAATTGTTCTACGCCAAACTTGTTTTTTAGAGAATGATGTGAATGATATGACCTCAATATCATGTGATGTTTTTGTTCCATTATTGTATAACGGCTTGCGTGTCAACTTGTGATACTTGATCTCTCATGTAATTCATTTATTAGCTATTAGATGTACTAGTTTTGTATGGTTTCATGAAGGCTCTTCACAAGGATGATGAAGATGGTGATCATCACAAGATAGGAGGCATGGTGATGGAGTTCACTGTGGAGCCATGGCGATGGAGACCGCTATGATTCCAATGGACATACTATTCACAATTTGATATGATCATATATGTGCCAGTGATGTTTACTTTCTTGCTTTACTATTTTATTTGTGCTTTACATGTGGTGGATATTTTATCACGATAGAATAGCCTTCCTCAAAAAAGATGAGATTTAGATGCCATTTACCAATAGCTGCAACAATAGAGTCTTGATCATTGTGGGGTGGGTTTGCCAAAGCAAAGTACTCTCATCTATCATTACTAATGGTGTGAGTGTCGGACATTCACAAGCATAGTATTGGTTCACTCATTGAAGCTATCAAAACGGTTTTGGACTTTTTGGCATGAGGTTGGGAGCCAGGGCATTGGATGCCACCCAACAAACAAGAGTCATATACGGATATGATTAACAATTGTTGTTTACCTATGTCATTAATTTTCTAGCAGTAGAGCCAAATCTCACTAGGATTTTAATGAATATGGATCTTGCACCACTATATGATGTTAGAGGGAGGACGATATTAATATCGTGGGGAATGTCTTTTATTAAATTGGTTAATAGAAGATTGGTACATAACCTAGTGCTAACACCTTGCTATTTATTTCTTGTTGTAGATCATGTCTGCTAGTAACACATTCACTTTTAATTTGTGATCCTTACTTGAGAAGGAAAAGCTCAATGGAGCTAATTTTATGAATTGGTACCGTAACCTGAGAATTATTCTCAGGCAAGAGAAAACTGAGGATGTTCTTTCAAAACCATACCCTAATGGCCTCCCTACTGGTTTGAGTGTTGCAGATCACAGAGCTCATGAGAAGTGATGCAATGATGCGCTCAATGTAAGCTGTCTCATGCTTATCACAATGTCCCCTGATCTGCAGAAACAGTATGAGCATGCGGATGCTTATACTATGATTCAGGGGCTACGTGTGATGTTTGAGAACTAAGCAAGGGCTGAGAGGTATAGCATCTCAAAAGCCTTATTTGCATGTAAGCTGGCAGAGGGTAGCTCGGTTAGTCCTCATGTGATCAAGATGATGGTTATGAGCCATTCATTATGAACTGGCTTGGTTGCGAGATCAAGGATGACCTGGCTACTGACGTGATTATCCAGTCGCTTCCGGTGAGCTATGAGCCATTCATTATGAACTTTCATATGAATGACATGGAGAAAACTATGATTAAGTTGCATGGGATGCTTAAAATAGCTGAGGATAGCATTAAGAAGAACCCCAATCATGTGATGATGGTTCAAAAGGAGAAGAAAAAAGGAAGCGTTGGATACCTCCCAAGGGCAAAGGCAAGGAAAAGATTTTCGATGAGCCCTCGAGCTCTAAGCCTAAGACAAAAGGCAAGTTTGGCCCTTCTCTTGATGAGAAATGCTTCCACTACTACAAGAAGGGACATTGGTTCAGGAACTATAAGAAGTACTTGGAGAAGCAGAAGAAGGAGGGAAGTGAGACTTCCACTTCAGGTATAAATGTTATAGAAATTGATATTACAGTATCTTCTATAACTCATGGGTATTTGATACTGGATCGACAATTCACACTTGCAAATTACTACAGAAGCTAAGTCTGACTAGAAGATTTGCAAAGGGCGAGTTGGATGTTCGTGTCGGCAATGGAGCAAAGGTTGCAGCCATAGCAGTTGACACTTTCCACCTGCCGTTACCCTCAGGATTTGTTTTGAAATTAAATAATTGTTATTGCATTCTTGCTTTATGTAAGAACATTATCTCTTCTTCATGTTTGGAAGAAGTTGAAGGTTATGAGATTATAATAAAGAACAAGCGTTGTTCAATTTATTATATTGACATTTTTTATGCTCATTGTTCATTGGTGAATGGATTATATATTATTGATCTTGAGGATAGGACTGTCTGTAACATTAATGTGAAAAGGGCTCGACTAAATGATTCAAATCCCACTTTTATTTGGCATTTTTGCTTAGGTCACATAAATGAGAAGCGCATAGAGAGACTCCATAAGGATGGTTTGCTCAGCTCATTTGATTTTGAATCATTTGACACATGCGAGTCTTGTTTAGATGGGAAAATGACTAAAGCACCTTTCATTGGTCAGAGTGAGATGGCGAGTGACTTGTTGGGACTTGTACATACTAATGTATGTGGACCAATGAGCTCTGTAGCCAGAGGTGGTTTTTATTATTTCATTACTTTTACCGATGACTTTAGTAGATATGGATACATCTATCTAATGAGGCATAAGTCTGAATCATTTGAAAAGTTCAAAAAAATTCAAAATGAAGTACAAAATCAAGTAGGTAAGACAATTAAATTTATGCGATCCGATCGTGGGGGTGAATATTTGAGTCTTGAATCTAGTGATTATCTAAAACAATGTGGAATCATTCCACAATTAACTCTGTCTAGAATGCCTCAATGGAATAGTGTGTCCGAGTGAATGACCCAAATCTTGTTAGACATGGTTAGGTCAATGATGAGCCAAACTGATGTTTCGCTATCTTTTTAGGGTTACGCTCTTGAAACTGCTGCGTTTATATTAAATAGAGTTCCAAGTAAGTCTGTTGAGAGGACACCATATGAGATATGGACTATGAAGCATCCCGAATTGTCTTTCCTCAAAGTTTAGGAATGTGAGGCTTATGTCAAGCGTTTGATATCACACAACCTCACTCCAAAATCAGACAAATGTTTCTTTGTATGGGGTATCCGAGGGAAACCAAATGATATTATTTTTATAATAAAGCTGAGGGCAAAGTATTTATCGCTCGCAATGGTGTCTTTATGGAGAAAGAGTTTCTCTCTAAAGGAGTTAGTGGGAGCAAGGTACAACTTGAAGGTATTCAAGAAACACCCAAAAATGTTTCAGCACCCACTGATCCCATACAGGAGGTACAAGATGTTGAATCACCAACCACACCTAGGTCTATAAGGGCATGTCACGTAACTAAAAAGTTCACACTCCTAACCACGGAGCAGTGTGATATATTATTGTTGGAATGGCTTACACAGAAGTAATGATGGTACCTGACTCTGAGAAATGGCTTAGAGCCATGGAATTCAAAATAGGATCCATGCACGACAATCAAGTTTGGAACTTGGTTGATCCAATCGATAGTATGAGACATATCGATTGTAAATGGGTTTTCAAGAAAAAGACGAATAAGAATGGAAATGTTCACATCTATAAGGCTCGATTGGTGGCGAAAGGTTTTAAGCAGATTCATGATGTTGATTATGATGAAACTTTCTCACCCGTCATGATGCTTAAGTCTGTTCAGATTCTCTTACCAATTGCTGCATATTTTGATTATGAAATATGGAAGATGGATGTCAAAACGTCTTTTCTTAATGGAAACCTGACTGAGAATGTGTACATGACACAACCTGAGGGTTTTGTCAATCCTAAATATGCTAGGAAGATATGCAAACATTAAAAGTCTATTTATGGACTGAAGCAAACATCTCAGAGTTGGAATATGTGTTTTGATGAAGTGGTCAAAGGGTTTGGCTTCATCAAGAACATAGAAGAACAGATCGG
>VSTD030001829.1:0-12538 GCA_008808055.3 Sporobolus alterniflorus | reverse complement strand
GATCTAGCCTATATGGGTACGGCCTGGCATAGTATGTGGTAGAGGCTAGTTTGGCATACCAATCGTTGGAGTGGGTAGTGGACTCTCTACGAATCTATCTAGTTGGGAACGAGTGGGTAATGGAGTGGACTCTCCTGAGAACCACACAGCGCAAGAGGGGGCCCTTGGTGGTCTGGACTGACACCTCCGGTGAAACCTCAATGGGTGCGCTGCAAACTAGATTAAGCCATTGAAAAGCCTTGTAGTGATGACCTAGTGCACCCCCCGGACGTGTGTAAGGGTATTCTGTTAGATCAATGGGTGCCTAGCTACCAAGGATAATCATGACTCATGGGAAATATGTACAACCTCTGCAGAGAGTAGAACTGTCATGACAGCCGTGCTCATGGTTTTGTGCGGCATGGACCCTCACACGATTAGAGTAACCTAGAATGGTATGGTTGGGAGGTTGGGATTTGGTTAGTATGGTCTTTTAGGTTGAGCTATCGCAGTGGACTCTGTGGTATGTTCGATGTCACGCTTTGAGGAGAAGAGATGTTAGCATTTAGAGAGTAATAGCAGCTTTTGGCATGGGGTGTACCACTACTTTCTACAATTCAACCCTGAGTCAAGCCATCCATGATGAATAGCCCACATGCCATCTTTTTCCCCCACTTGCTGAGTAAGAACCATAAGTCTACTCAAGCTTGCCTTTCATTGCCATAGATGAATCATCGGAATGGAGCCCCGATGGCCAGTTCAAGCAAGAAGAAGAAAGTTAGGTAGGTCTCTCCCCCGGTCATCGCCTGTGGAGGTTGTTCAAGCCGCACTTAGAATAAATGCTGTGATGCTGCTTGCTGTGTAATCTTTTTCAAACCCAGAGGTCATTTTGTAAAACATATACACTATTGATGTTGTAATCGTAACATTATGAATTGTTTACCTTACTGTTGGCCGTACGTGTGATTTGAACATCCTGGGCACACATATGGAAGCTTCGGTTCACCTCTTTTGGAACAGTGGTATGACAAGATCATGATGATGCAAGCTCAGATGTTGCAGACTATGCAACAATATGTGGCTAATATGTAGCAAGCTCATGGCCAGCCGCCGGTGACACAGCGCCAACAATATGACAAGCTCAAAGAATTTTAAAAAACCAAGCCTCCAACCATCTCACATTTAGTCGAATCAATGGATGAAGATGATTGGTTGAAAACCATTGAAAAAGTTGCAAGTAGTTCAATGCAAAAACCATGAGAGGGTTTTCTTTGCTTCTCACCAGCTGGTGGGTCCCATTGCATACTGGTGGGATGCTTATGTTGAAGCTCATGAAGAACCTAAAATCATCAATTGGCAAGAATTCAAGAACAACTTTTTATCTTATCACGTACCTTTTGGAGTGATGCAACATAAGAAGAAAGAGTTTGAAGACTTGAAGCAAGGCTCGATGTCCGTGAATGAGTATGTTACTCATTTCACTCAGTTATCCTGTTATGCTCCTGAGAACGTGGACACAGATGAGAAGAAGCAAGACTGGTTTCTTAATGGCTTGTATGATGGTCCTGCTTACCCACTTGAGGCTCGTGATTTTGTTAACTTTCAAGCAATGGTAGACAAGGCACTAGTCCCTAAAAATAGAAGGGGGATTATGGAACGTAAAAGAAAGATTGAGCGCACTGGAGCTCATGGAAGGAACACTAGGTTTTGTGTTGGTTCTTCCTCAGAGGGAACTATTTTCTGCCCAGGGCAACAATGCGGACAACGGAGAATGCAGACAACAGGTCAAGGATTTAACACTCTGCAATGACAGATTTAGCGCTCCAACTTCTAGGCTCCTCCCTCTACACCACCACCATCGCAAAGGAGCAACAATGTGTAGAATACTGGTGTTGTGGGACCGTGCTACAGTTGTGGTCAGAATGGGCACTATGCCAACAGGTGTCCAAGGAAGCAAGAAAACCGGACTCTAGTTAAAGGCATAAATCAGAAACCCAACTATAATGCCAACACCTCTGCAACTACTCCAACAAGGAAGAATCAAGTTCATGTTCATGTGAATCATGTGGTAGTAGAAGATGCTCAAGCAGCTCTGGACATTATCATTGGTATGATCCTTGTATAATAATTCAATTGTGTTATTTGATTCTAGAGCACCTCATTCATTCATTGCTGCTACTTTTGTTCAAAAACACAACTTACCCCTGATCTATGCTTAAGAATCGATGATTGTTAGTTCCTCTAGGGGAGATATGCATGCAAGACTTCTTTGTCCTAAAGTTAGCATTCTTATAAGGGGGTAGAATTCTTAGCGAACCTCATAGCCCTTGAGTCAAAAGGATTTGACGTAATCCTTGGAATGGATTGGCTAAGCAAACACAATGGACTGATTAATAGTGCTAAGAAGGCAGTAAGGTTGAGAGTTAGCAATGGCAAGGAAGTGGAATATGTGGCAGAAAACTTGGTCACATACAAAGAAGCAACCAACAAAATTATGCTGAATCAACTTGATGTCACTTCAATCATGGATATCAGGACTGCCTCTGAATTCCTGTATATTTTTATAGAAGAGTTACCAGATATGTCACTTGATTGTGAAATTGAGTTTGTTATTGAACTAGTTCCTGGTAGTGCTCCTATTTTCAAGAGACCATATAGAATGGCCACTAATCAATTAGTTAAGCTTAAGGAACAATTTCAGGAGTTATTAAATATGGGATATATCTACCCTAGTGCATCACCATGGGGAGCACCTGCCATTTTTGTACCTAAGAAGGATGATACTCTGAGAATGTACGTGGACTACCATTCTCTAAATGAAGTTACTATCAAGCATAAGTATCCCTTGCCTAGGATTGATGATTTATTGAACCAACTTAAGGGAGCTTGTGTTTTCTTGAAGATTGACCTCTGATCTGGATATCATGAACTAAATATTAGAGCAACCGACATACCCAAAATAACCTTCATTACTCGATATGGTCTATACGAGTATACAATTATGTCATTTGGATTGACCAATACTCCTACCTACTTCATGTACCTAATGAACAAAGTCTTCATGGAGTATTTTGATAACTTTGTGGTAGTATTCATTGATGACATCTTAATATTCTCCAAGAATGAAGTGGAACATGACGAACATCTCCGTTTGGTATTGCAGAAGCTTAGAGAAAATCAGCTATATGGCAAACTTAGCAAGCGCAAATTTTGGTAAAAAAGAAGTTTCATTTCTTGGCTATATTATCTCTAAAGGAGGAATTTATGTTGATCCTAGTAAGGTCAAGGATGTATTGAGTTGGAATACAGTGTCGAATGTCCCAGATATCAGAATTTTTCTCGGTTTGGTAGGATACTATATGCGATTCATTGAAGGATTCACTAAGATAGCCAAGCTTATGACAAAGTTACTTGAGAAGGGTAAAACTTTTTAATGGATTCCAAAATGTGAGGCCAACTTTCAAGAATTGAAGAAAAGACTTGTGTCGGTGTTTTTAGCACCGGCAAATAATAGGGTCTACATGATCGAGCGTTTCCAGTTCCTTGGTGGTTGCGTGAACAACGAACGCAAGAGTTTATCCTAGTTTAGGCTCCTCCTTGGAGGTAATAGTCCTAGGTCCAACATGTTGATACTGATGGATACAAGTGTTACAAAGGGTGATCAGAGTGCTCAACTAGTTCATGTATTGAAGGGAGTCTGGATCTCGTGTCTTCTACCTGAAGGGAGAAGTCCTTTTATAGGTGGCCCTAGGGTCCCCTAACTATGGTACAGTTTTCTTATAACTCGGGTTAGGTTAGATGACCAGTGGGGCCCTAGGCTAGAAATATCATCTTCGAGGTCCAGAGAAGGCTCCCCGGCAGTTGTCTTGGCTCCCAGGCCCTGACGTGGGTGGAGCCCAGTACGGTTTCTCGTGGTGCCGCCATCTTGATCTGCTTTGCTTGACTTCTAAGATTCCCCTCGTGGGGGTGATGTGGAGGGTCTACACTGCCACCCACAATGACCTATGAACTGTAGCTGATAGGTGAGAGTACAGGGCCTTATGATAGGTGCTATCCTATCCCGTCGCTCTATATAGGCCGATGTGGCCTTTGACTGCCTTTCCAGCAGGTGCAAAGCCCCCGGGACGAGCAATCTACCTCAGTGTTGACCGCTCGGGTCCTTGGTGGACCGGATCTTTTATGGACAGCCCCGCCTTTATCAGGATGAGCTTATTCAATGTCAAAGTGATCATGGTGATTATGCTTGTTCTCGTGGAGTTGCTTTGTTAAGCGGTGATGGGATGAATTCCAATACTCAAGTGCCTGTTGCCAGGCATGCGTGGGTGATGATTTCTCAAAGTAAGCTCATCATGCTTTTCTGCTTGGAGGAGATCATGAACAAGATCTGAGTAAGTTTGGTAATTCTTGGCACAGTATTGATGTTGCAAGATTCTATCCAAAGGAAGCATATTTTGAAGTGTCTTTTCAGTCTTATCTGCTTCGGACAGTTCTTTTTCACAAAAAATGCAACCTTGCATATATTTTATGAACAACATGGCTATATTCTCTAATGGATTTAAATTCCTGGAATCTTAGCATAGTCCCATCATTATTTGCTTCAGGCAAAATCACGACCTTCTGCTATTCATAATGAGTTTGAAGGGCCCAAAGTACATTTGGTTCTTCTTCCATCACATATTCTGATTTTAAATGAATATGAAGATGTTTCTTATTATGTATAAGGCACTATACTTGAATGGATCAAGTAGTGGGTCAGTCCTCTCTTCAGGAGGTAGTATTGCCTCATACACCCCATGGAGTGCCAAACTTATTTTGACTTCCATAGCCCATGTAGGGTAGTTGTGCCCATCCAAGGCAAGTTCCTCGAATTTATGAGCCATTTTCCTACAATGGTGTTAATCAAAAGATTAGAATCTTCATGGTCATTTGTGATATTTTTTCCAAATTCATCCTAGAAATGAGCATGGTATGATATATTGTATTCAAATGATTTCACTCTTGAAATCCTGTTTTAGTGTATAATTTGTGGTATTTCCAGATTTAAACTTCATAAGTTTAAATTTTATTGTGTACTTTTTCATCCAATTTGATGAATGTTGCAAGACATTTCCAATTTCCATTGCACTATATACAAATATTGTCATTAATCAATACTATAAAGGATGAGTTGCCTATGACCTTTGTGTCACTCAGAATTATTGTCTACCTAGCAATCCTAGGCGTGAATCTACCTGGCCGAATTGAGAATTTAGGGGAGGTCCACCTGCAGTTGCATTACAAGCCCAATGTTACATGAGTTTTGAACTAAGTTTTGGAATGTAACGCTCCTAAAAATAATACTTTTCTCATCCACGTCAATCCAGTACCCGCGTGTACTCACAAACATGAGATAGTTCCCTTCCATAAACAACTGTGACAAATATTTCAATCAAGTATATTTCCTTACCGTGTTTGTGTCCAATTAACAAATTATTTCTTTCCATAACTTTGTCTATGTCAATCCCTTGGTGGCTATAAACACCAATTCCTGTTGTAGAATCAGAAAACATCCATTGAGACCTCATCAAGAAAGGTATTGCACTCGACTTTATGCATGTATGTCATTGCTCAATTTTTTTTCAATGACAATCTTTGATATTGTTCTATATCTATTGTACATTATTTAGGGACATTGTCCACTAGTATTAAGAGCACTTCTATAGGGGACCATTTGTTACCTGATCGAGGAAGGTATGCTACCCGACATCATTCATGTATTTAACTTCTGTATCATTTTTTGATTTGTTAACATGTTTTCTTTTTCTGTTTTCCTTCATTGGTGTTACATCTATAGGTTCAGAATGGATGAATCAAAATCAGAAACCAATGTAAAAAGTTATGGAGAGTACTCTGTAATTTGCTACATTTTCCGTATAAAGTATAGGAAAAATAGTGTTTGCTTTAATGGGATAAAAAAGTGTTTGAGTTAATGGATCAAGGTGTCTAATTTGATATGTGAATGTTGTTGTACAGAACGAGTTGCCTGCGACCTTCTTTTCACTCTGTGTTTTTGCGTACCCTTCAGTCCTAGCCATCAATCTACGTTGCTGATTTGCCGACTCATACTGGCCCTCCATCCTCATTCTATCTAAGTCAATGTTTATTACTTCCTTATTTATTATGAATTCCGTACTTTCGTTGCCGATTTCCTGACTCATAATGACCCTCCATGTTTATTCTATCTGAGTCCATTTTGCGTGGTACACATGGTACCAATCCTAGTCAGTAGCCCTTGAGTGCTTCTCAAGTGTAGTGAACAATTGGTCGAGTGCATGTTAATTCATCCGAGTGCCACCAACACGTTTATGATCCTCATTGGTGTGCCACAAATTCTATTATAATGCAGTATAGAATTAAAAGTGAAGAAAAATATATGTTTGGTAACACATCAATGATGGATTTACAATGACATTGATGCTATTGCATATATGACGTGAAAAAGTTTCTGCGTGAGCACTAGAGTTTCCAATACCGTCGTGGTCAACAATACTCAGCATTGAATTATTTTCTATATAATTGTATCATGATACATTGTATTGTAATACTGACATCATGTATATTTAAATTGGTCATTTTTAGACCATATCGGAAATAATCGACCTAGCACGAATATTTACTATGCCAATTTCTTTATCTTTAAGCAGGCAATGCTTAGGGATATGAAATTGCAGGACCTTCATAATTGTTTCCTTGAGGAGAGAAGGTTTTGTTACCGTTTCCTGCGTGCTTGTTTGACGCTCACTGTTACAAAATAGGAAAACAAACCATTGTATGTAGGGCAACAATGTATTACTTTACATATGTGTTTTATATACGATAGAATTATCATCGCCCAGAACTAGGTAATTTAGGTAGGATATAGGACAACATAATAGTAATATGATTGGGTTCCATATATGGTGTTGTATGCTTCCTTTTTAGTATTTACAGGACCGGTATATAGGAAGATTGTGACCAAAATAATTTCCGTGAGGAGTTCGTAGAAGAAAACTTGTATCAGGTCAATTTCCGCTAGGAGTTCACATACCAAAACTCGTATCAAGACCTGCTTCAACAACCATTGTCTGAAATGGTTGTTTTGAGGTACTGCTCTCCCATGGAGATTCATCGTGCTTTGCAGGAACCCGAGAATGCAAGCGTTGATATCTTAGCTGTTGTGGCTGCTGTGGATGCCTCGGATCATACACCATACTATCCAGATGAGATTCGGGATGTCACATTGATGGATGATAGGTATGTTTCGAAGTTGATGTTCCATGTACACCATTTTTCATATTTTCAGTATCAATATTTTGATAGTTTGTGAAGCGGCATGGTCTTTCTTCATATATTGTTGCCTGATCCACAAATGAGTGAATCAATGTTGATCTCATGTGGTGTGGATAACAAATTTATACTTGTACAAAATGTAATGGTGGACCAGGTGTCACATGAGTACTACATAAGTTATCTTAAACATATCTTTGTACCTTAGTTGTTGTATTGATATTCTATGAGACATGTTTGCGCAGGTTGTCTACGGGAATTGAAAAGCACAACGTTTTGTATCATCGACGCCGGATGTTGACCGTTTTGAAGCATCTAGAATCAATACTACAAAGGATGAGTTGCCTGTGACCTTTGTGTCACTCAGAATTATTGTGTACCCAGCAATCCTAGGTGTCCATCTACCTAGCTGAATTGAGATTTTAGGGGAGGTCCACCTGCAGGCGCATTATAAGCCCAATGTTACATGAGTTTTGAACTAAGTTTTGGAATGTAACACTCCTAAAAATAATACTTTTCTCACCCATGTCAATCTAGCGCATGTATGTACCCACAAACATGAGATAGTTCCCATCCATGAACACCTGCGACAAATCTTTCAATCAAGTATATTAACTTGCCATGTTTGTGTGCAATTAACAAATTATTTCTTTCCATAACTTCATCCATGTCAACCCTTGGTGGCTATAAACATCGATTCCTGTTGCAGAATCAGAAACACATCTGTTGAGACCTCATTGAGAAAGGTATTGCACTTTATTTTATGCATGTATGTGATTGCTCAAAGTTTTGTTTCGTTGACAATCTTTGATATTCTTCTGTATGTATTATACATTATCCAAGGACATTACTCACCGGTATTAAGAGAAATTTTATAGGGGACCAGCTGTTACCTGATCAAGGAAGGTATGGTACCTGACATCATTCATGTATGCAACCTCTCTATCATTTTCAATTTGTTAACATGTTTTCTTCTTCTATTTTCATTCATTGGTGGTACAACTATAAGTTCAGAATGGATGAATTGAAATCAAAAACCAATGTAAAAAGTTGTGGAGAGTGCATTGTAATTCGCTACATTTTCTGTGTAATATATGGGAAAAATAGTGTTTGCTGTAATGGGATAATAAAAGTGTTTGAGTTAATGGATCGAGTGCCTGGAATAGTTGGCCGAGTGCTTGGAACAGTTGGTAGGAGGAGGGAGGAGATTGCCGCGGAATATCATACATGTCTCACGTCTTATAGAGCCGAACCTGGTACCTTGAACATGTTTCATAGATAAATCAGACATGTCCAATGGTCTGAGACTTGATAATTTATCATAGAAGTAGAGCTGCACATAACATCCGTCATCATCCATATTTTCTAACTTTAAAATTTCACAGGTGTGTGTTGCACGTGTCCAATTACTAGTAATATTTATATTACAAGCCACTAGCAAAAATTCTATTTCAAAAAATAGAATTTAGCACTATTTACAAAATACCGTAATTATACTTATCAAAATACTAAAACAGTATTACAATTCTAATACATATAATTAACTAAAAAAATTAAAATACTATTGGGCCCTTGTGCACTCCGGCCTGGCCTACGACAGGCCGGTGGCCCAATGTAACACCCATGGAGTTACTGTAGTTGCTATAGTACATCCATAGTAGCTCTACAGTGTTTCTACATTGTTTTCTACCATAGAAATCTAATTCAAGTGGGTTTCAAATTCAAATTTGAAATCTCCTTGAATTTTCCTATTTAAGCCCTATTTACCACTTGTAGAGCAACTTCAAATTTTTGATACAAGTGAGTCAGTCTAAATTGGCGGTGTTGAAGATCATGTCAAGAACGATTTTTGGTGAATTTATGGAATTGTTCCTCAAAGGTTTGTTCCCCTTTAAAATTCAAACCAAATTCAACTTTGTTTGGCTCCCTGAATTTTTAATTCAAATTCTATTGGGAATTTGAACATTTTCCGCAAATTAAAGTTTCCCTTTTGAAATTATCTTGCACTATGCAAAGTTTGAAAATTTTTGGGCATCAGGAAATTTATGTTTGGTATTTTTTGAAGTGGAGCTTTTAAAATCAATTTGGAAAGTCATTTGATTAAGTTAACTGGGCAGGGCCACTAGAACAGTGTGGCCCAACTCATCTTGCTGGGTTGAGCCCCCGATTTGGAACTGGCCTGTGGCCTCCTTTTTCCCAAGCCGCCACCCTTATCCGCTTGTCGCTGAGGCAAAACGGCAATTGCCTTCTTTCTCTTTTCCCCATCTCCACTCCCCGCTATTCTGCTCACATAGCCGCCGTAGCGCAGAGCCGCACCACCGCGCCAAGGACCATGTCACCACCGGTGCTGCCGTCTCGTCCTCCGCACATCACCCTGGATGGTAGGGCGGCTTCCCCGACCAACGGCTCGAGCTGAAATGGCCGTTCTCATTCGAAATCCATGTCCACCGCTGTGTCTGAGGACCTCCACATCGGTTGCCACCTATAGCTCCGGCCTGACCATGCCAACACCTCCCCAAGCATGACCCTGGCTCAGCACATCTTCCAGACTCAACCGCCAAGCTTCTTGACGGTTTGCGCGGCCTAGCACTGCCGGCCTCCACCCGCCTAAGCACGCCGCCGTGGAGAGCTTCATTCGGTGAGCTTCCGGTGTCCCTTCCCCTCAAATTAGTTCACCGCACTGCTGCCCTGCTATAGCACCTTTCCCCCACCCATCTCTGGCACCGGCTTGTCAGAATCCCCCACCGCCCCCGGCCAAACTTATGGTTGAGAAGCTCCCCTGCATCCCCTATTTTTGTGGCCATGGGCCAAAAGGCCAATTGGGCCAGAAACCCTAGCTGGGCCAGCCTGAGAGCCACGGCAGACTCAGCCCCAGTGCAATAGTGTCCTTTGCCCATATGGTTCAAACTTCAGAAAATTGTAGTAATTCAAATAAATTCGATAAAAATATAAATTCAATTCCAATGTTTGAATTCAAACATATCCTATAGAATAAATTTATAAAATAATTTTATTTAATTGTTAATTCTGGATTTAATTAGTAAACCTTGTTAATTATTAAAGGATAATTCCTGATTAATTGTCTAGAATCCCAAAATTTATGAAATTTGAACCAAATTCCTTTCTGATCCAGCTCATCTTGGAAACATTGTTAGTACCCCCTTTTCATGAGAATTAACCATGTTAATTACATTTTTTCACCTTGTTTAGTTTGAGCCTTAAGTAATTAAGAACATCTCACTTAATCATGTCAAGGTTTAACCATGAACACTTCTAAGAGCCATTCTAAGACTAGAGAAAACCTTTATGTCTCTACCATACCATCATGTCAATGTAGTTTATAACCCATTTTTTGATCATGTGCTAAGTATAGTAACTTGATCACCATCTTTTGGATTTAGCTCTCGTAATTAGTTCATTAGGGCTAATCTATCTATGGTTGCCATGTTACCTTAAGCCTCAACCCTGAATCGAAGAGTCGTGTCGAGCTACCCTCCCCTTTGAATCGTCATCATTAATCCTTTAAAATTATGCATGGCATTCCGTTCTAGGAGTTGGTTACAACATCGAGCAAGATGAGTCAAATCAAGAGCTATGGGGGTCAACATTCGTGAAGCTCAAAAAAACTAACTTTCTTTCATTCTTAAGCAAAGGCAAGTACCAGTGCATACCACACCATTTAAGATTTTTTGCTTTACAATTGTCATTACTGTCTATTTGCTTGTGCATTTACGTTGCATGAGTTTGTTGAAACCCTAGAATGCATTACTACCCCTTTTTAGACCATCTTGAACCTATCGTGGTGGAAAGTCCATTAGTAGTGCTATGCTTAGCGGGTAGAACTTCAGTAGAAGTCAGGTGGCAGGTTCCACTCATGAGATTTAGGGCTTTTTATACCCTGGTTCGTGATTGGAATTTGAGAATATGATTAGTTGATAGAGTGGTTTAATATGAGACCAGGTGGGGCAAACTAGGGGGATGTGGAGAATACTGGATGGGAAGGTCGAGGAGAGGTTTGTTTTCATGTTTGGAGCTCTGAGGTGGTAGCTCCCGCCTGTGTCGGTTAAAGATTGATCATCTGGCCCCGATGAGCAAGTTTGAGTTGTGTTCTGATGCATATGTGTATATGGAATCCCGCAAACTAAGTATCTTCATTGGTCACTGAGTTGGATGATACCCTACCATACCTCTTGGATGATAGAAGGGATAGTGCATGTGCCACCCACGGATAGCCTAGAATGTGGTATCGTGTGGAAGACGTGCACTAGGATATGGTGGGCCCGACTCGACTCTTTGATAGTCATTGTTAGCTGTTGCCACTCATGGTACCCTCTTGGCTCACGTGTGTCGTGTTGTTAGGTTATTACCTTGCAATGTTTAAATTGGCTCGATCCTCCACGATACCCTCGGATATGGGTAACACTTGCCCGTTGCAGTCATTCGGTAGTAATTCTACTTTCATTATATTATATTTGTATCATGAGATGGAGATCGACTACTTGGTAGTCGAAGGGATGATCAATATATCAAAATTGTTTGATTAGACTTGTATGTTTAGTATAGGATGCAAACCTATTATGATACCTACTCAAACATAGCTAAAACTAGTTTAAAATGCTTAAAGATAATGGCAGTAGGCTTAGAAAGTCTTTATTGCTTGAAGCCTTTGCATGTCTAGAAGTCTGACCACTTGGTCACGATGGGTCAGTCTTGCTAAGTGTAGATACTCAAGCTTTGCTTTGTAGCTTTTTGGTATGCAGGTTTCTTCTTCTCTCTCTTTCGGCGATGCCGATGATAGCTGTCAGTGGGAACTCCAGGTTTTTGAGAACTGGATTCCATACAGGAGCCTGTCGTAGGCGTAGAGTTGCTGAAGGAGGTCTTCACCTCTAGGGTGAGGTGAATGCCCTTAATCATCGAGTGAAACACTTCCACAAGCATGTTCTATCTTTTAGAGCACTTTCTGCTTCTCATCCTTGTAATCTTTAAATTAAAGTGTAATAACTTAATTTTCAATTAAATTATGGTTTTGAAAGCTTCGTTTGTGTGTTTGTTGCATTCTCGCTTCATCGAGAATCACTCGATCTGGATCCTAGAAGACGGACCCCTCATTTTTGAGGTAGTTCTGTCACACCCAAGCAAAGGTCCAAGGCCTCGGCCCATTCCGTGAGCAGGGGTCACCCCCCCCAACCTCGGAGAGGTATAAAAGGGGCGCCTGGTTAGGGAAACCCTAACCAGTCCCTTCTTTTTACTTAGG
>VSTD030001828.1:0-12540 GCA_008808055.3 Sporobolus alterniflorus | reverse complement strand
ATCGATGGTTTGCTATTGAGATGCTTGGGTTCAGATCAATCTAACATAGATATGGGGGAGTTCATGATGAAGTATGTACTACACATCAGTCAGCTTATATGAGATGATTGGTTATTGTGACCAATTATTTTTCTTAGCTGACTATCATTAGATGATAGTTGCCATGTCAAAGATGTGCAATTGGTGCATGTTGCCATGTTGCGTCCTATCATTAGGCGAATGTCATTTCATGATTGGTGTTTATACTTCATCGACCAACTATATCTTGCATTTGTGAGGACCATTGATGTATTTTAGTAGCCACATGTCAGAGTCATGGGGTAATTATGTGGTTTAGAATATGTAGTTATCGATGTTGCTAATAACTGAATGTATTACTTAAGTGTTTGGCAAGATGCATGAAGCTCACTACGGTCGATAATCTAATTATCGCTCTTTGCACAAACACGGCTGATGGAATATCGTGGACATCGTCCTCAGGTCAAATTTGGTCTAAAAATATCTTTTAATATGCAAGCTTAACTAAAAGGCAGGGGATATATGTTGATGACCAAATTTGGCAAGGCTGGAAAAATTGGACTATTTGATTTTGCCAGTTTCAGAATATAATCAAGGAAGGAGATAAACATGAAGATTTGAAGATCCAAGTATGTAAGACATCAAGAAGTCAGCACATGTGTTGGTAACCAAATTTAACATTCTGGGAAAATTGGAATATCCGATTTCTAAAACTGGAACATCCGATTTTTACAGTTATGGGATGATCAATATTTTTAAATGTATGACAACTTTATATATTTCACAAGTTAGATCATACACTCATGTTTTTCAGGTTATGTACGTGTTTCTCGAATAATTTGGTTGAATGTCACTAAGAAACAGAGAAGTGCTTCAAATGACAAGAATATGAACTCAAACTGAAGATTTGAAGTATCCATGATAAAGCCCCCATCAAGATGATCAACATGGATATATAGAACACCTGATTTGAAGCTCGAACATAGAAATTATGACGTTTGCAATTGCAAGCGGCACGTCTCAAACAGATAACAGCTAGTAACAGAGAAAAAAGTTGTATCAATGTAAAGCAGTCGTTTTTCAGTTGCATACTACCGGCTGGTCCTAATCCTTTTGTCTCCACTGTTCACTGGTCTTTTTTTTGGATATATGTCTAATTCGCCGCAGCTAAACTTAGGCATGCAATGTTTTTTTAAGCAGATATTTATATGTTAACTATGCTTATTTAAGTTAGACAAGTATAGTAAAATCTGTGTTAGTTGGATAAGAAAAAACTGTCTCCCTCACCCTTGATGGCTTCAAATTGAAAATGCCCAACTTTGTCAGTTGGGACATGGTGTTTATGACCTCGTCGGTCATAGAAAGAGGGTGTTCTCCCAACCTCATCGGTCAAGAAATGTCGAGTGCCCAACCTTGTCGATGACAATGATTGTGAACGTAGTGTTGACTACTCTGAGATCTAAAATGATCTAGAGTGGCCTTGCAATATACGCTCCCGAACTGGTTCAAACCCCACACAAATACTTCGCTCTATTTCTTTGTACTTGTCACTGTTCCACGAGTACTATGGAAATGTAAATATGAAGTTAAAAAAGGTAATGCATCCGCTCTTCGGACATGCCGCTGTCTAACAAGAAGCGGCTGAGTTTTTCTGCCATGCTCATCAGTTGACTCTGAAATACTTCGCCAATACAATACAGACCCGAACTACCGTTCTTACGTCTGAGTTTGAAATAATCCTGGCTCTGTTCAGTTGACACTGGATTTCACAATAATTCAATACAGACTAGCAGTACACTGCACGTCTGCACCTGACGCGTTTCTGAACTATTCAGTACTACGACCGTATCAAGATCACATATTCATATGCAATTCTTGAGTAGAAAATGTAGAATAGTTCTGTAGCTTTACCTTGACATTGCCGTGTGAAGATACAATACGGCCCCTGATATTGGAACGGCGAGTGGAGATGCACGCTTTTTCAGAGGTAACGCGAAGCCATCTAGTAGTTGCAAAACCCTCTGGCTGGCTCAAAGCCAATGGCACCAGAGCAGCCTTCAAATTTACTTACCTTGACATGACATCGCCATTGGCTCCAGGCCCAACATTGTAATATGTCATGATCACAACATAATTGTAAGGATTCCTTCCGGCCTTATCTTTGTTCCTGACGTTGGTCGATGGAGTGGGTGCAGCCTTTGCTGACCTTTGTTTCTCAGTTCACCACAAGGAGGAGGTGAACTTCGGTTAACCAAGCACATTCTTGGATTATTCACTGAACATCATGACTGAGATATAGAGACTGGTATCACGATCTTCCGAATCACTGTCTATGGAGAAGCCAGAGAGCCAGCTGCAGCGGTCGAACCATTTCATTACAAATTTACTCCAGCCATAGTACAAAAGCAAATGGCACACAAAGTCAAATACCCCCTCCATATTTTTTTATATATTTGATCATTCGTCTTATTTAATTTTTTTATAAAACACATATTTTATTACTAAAGAATGTTAAAATGTAATTTATAATTCTGTATATTTGAATAAATATTTTGAATGCAACGAATGATTAAATATAATAATAAAATTAATGATGACAATAATTTAAAATCAAAGACACAGAGGGAGTCAAATCTTAACTCTCTTCAACTCCACGGAATCAACGTGGCTGTCATTGAGTTGGTGCCAGGACATCGTACCTAGCGTAGCCTTTAAACCCAGCTTAATTAGTAGTGTCAAATCTTAACACTCACGACGTTACCAACAATCCAATTAACGTTAGGGCCGGGTTGGACGTACCAGTCCTGATGCCTGTAATTTAGGCATCCTGATTTCTTCGTCTTAATGTAAAGGGAATGTTACACTGCAGTAATAAGTCGGGGCAAGTGCAAAATCTTAGTGCATATATCCCCATGCACTGTTGTTGAAAAGTGCAAGACGCCAATGCATGTCTCGATCTGCAACGGATGTAGTGCAATTGGCGATGTATTTTCACTGCTGATATTTTTAGATAAAAGGGAATTTATTTCATCAAGTAAATGAAAATGGTTCTGATCTCTGCATAGTTTGCATGTGACCTGATTATTATAAATTCAACACAAATAAGACTCCACCCAAACTCTGCCTAGCACAACACTAAACCACCATGGTGATAGAACGTAAATAAATGTTCTCACAAATTTAATTGTTGCACGGTCCTTCACTACTGGTATGAATGGGTCAAAAAGTATTGGTATTTGATGACACCTTAATTTTTTCTAGTCCAGGGCCCCACTAAAGGCAAAACAACCATGAAGATAATGGGTTCAATACGCAACATATGAAGAGTCTGATTGTAACTTCATAATAACTCCAAGTCGGTTATCAACTTAAACAATACGTCAGGATTACGATCAGAAATTTCTATCTTTTATAATTAGAGTTGGGATCCAGACAAACTCTATGAGGCGGATCCCTGACTATAAATATGTAAGCTCGATCCCCATCGAGGGCATCGAAGAATTAATCTATAATCTAACAATCAACAAATTCATACTGGACGTAGGATTATTACACTCTGGAGAGCCCGAACCAGTTTAAATCATGTCTTGTGTTCACCTGAGATTAATCTTAAGACCGTCACGTTTCCTCCGTTTCTACTCCAAATATCTAACGACGATACATCAACAGATGAGCGCCAGGAAGGGGGGAAGCGTTTAAGATTCGTCCTGGTGAACTCAGGGCTTCATGGGTCTATGGCGAGAAGTTCTCAAGGGACATGCAATTCCTATTAGGAATGTTGTTGTTCACGGTGGAAGAAGACGACAATCTTGAACACCGACTAAAAAACGAGAAGAGCAGCACATGGCGGCGACCGACTTCGAGTTTTCTCAAGGCTTTAGAAACTCTGCAACTACGCTCCAGTGACCAGGAATCAATCAACTCCTCTAGCAAGTACCCGACGATCGGCAAATCGATGACGTTCAATGCATCTCGTCTCCGTTGAGCGGCACGCAACCTCAACCCGTATTTCAGCACAGTTCGGCCACACATCATCATCAAGTCGATACAACGTTTGGCCCCAAAGGGACGTCCTTCGTGCTCCCGGTCCAGCAAGGGGCCAAACTAATAGGACAGATCAGGATTCCCGATCCACAATCGGTGTGCGCTGAGTGATCGACAAGTAACGTACAACCACCTCAGCAGGAACCTGTTCAAACCCGATCAGTAGGGAACAGCCAGATCGAACGGGACAACACAACATCCTCGTTCCCGACAGGTATGCACATTCAATTCAGAAAACTAACGTCTCATCGCAGGCAATGATGATGACAAGCTTAAACTTCGTGCTCACAAACCAGAAGAACAACTTTGAGAGCAAATCTGTCGCGAGTTACCTCTGTGACCTCGCTCCCAGCAGTGATCGAGGTATTGATCTCTCCTTTAGGACACCGTCTGAAAAGGGATCTATCTACAGATCTATATTCTATCTCTACCCCGATTGTTTGCTACGGCGAGACCGATTGCCAAGTCAGCATCAAGTTTCATTGAAGAAATTTGCATCCTCGCTCTCAACGATGATCAGGGCATTGGGCTCTCCTTTAGGACCTCGTCTGAAAAGAGATCTAGCTACAGATCTATACTCTGCCTCTACCCCGCTTGCCTGTTACGATGAGTCCAATCAATGGATCAGTTTCAACCGCCTCAACAAATTCGTGATCTCGCTCTCAGTGGCGATCGAGGCATCGGGCTCTCCTTTAGGACCTCGTCCAGAAAGAGATCTAGCTTCAGATCTATACTCAGACTCTACCCCGATAGCTATCAAGGATGAGTCTAATCGCCAGATCAGTTTCAGATGACTTCAAGAAATCTACAACATCACTATAAGAGGTTATCAGGGCATGGGGTTCTTCTTCGGGAACCCCTCTGGAAACAGATCTCACTGTACATTTATACTCTGGCTCTACCCTGTTAGCCAACTACAATGGGATTAGTCCACTGGACCCGAGCGACCTTTTCAGGTCATAAAATACTTAGCTGATCTCTCCCTGAGTTGGGGACTCCACAGCAAGGGGCTCCACAGTATTCATCGGAATGAGAGGAGGAAATAAGCATGAGATGGTCGTCTATCATGATTAGGCATGTCAATCCTGATCGACTCAGAAGCTTTATCGGTTGACAACAGATCAACCGGCTCCACATCATGATGGACGAACAGAGCAAGATATGAAGAATCTTTCATCAAATTGAAGAAACCATATGATATAATCAAATTTTCTTTGAGTTAAAAATCTACAGGAGAATATGCAAAAGTGGACGATCAAGTTCAAGACGTGATTAGTATTTATAATAGGGGAAAAGAATTGATTTACCTGCCACAAATACAATCAACCCATGAGACGACGACACAGTCAAGACAAAAATTGAGGCTAATGTGTGGCCTTTTATTGAACACCTCCCCAACCCCATGATTGATGACGTGTTCAGGGGCTAGTGACGACACCTCCATTTTTCCTAGATTGAGGGCCCACTAAAGACAAATGATCAGTCAGGCAGAACAACCATGAAGATGATGGGTCCAATACACAGTATATGAAGAGTCCGATCGTAACTTTAGGATAACTCTAAGTCAGTTGTCAAGTTAAGGAATACACCAGGATTACGATCATGAATTCTGATCTATTATAATTAGAGTTGAGATCCAGCCAAACTCTATGATACGGTTCTCCGACTATAAATATGTAAGTCTGATCCCGTCGAGGACATCGAAGAATCAATCTACAATCTAGTAATAACAAAGACATACTGGACATAGGGTTATTATTATTCAAAGAATCTGAACCAGTCTAAATCATGTTTTATATTCACATAAGATTGATCTTACAACCATCGTGCTTTCTATGTTACTAATTCAAATATCTAACTACCATACATCAACAGTATTTACACGTTGAAAAGTGTTGCACCGTCCTTTTTTCTACTTCTCCAATTGTCAGGTGTTGTGTGTGAACGCAAATGCATACCGGTCACGTGGCATACAATTTGCGTATTTTCTTTCCCATCCAAAATACATGACCGGTTTGTCCTACTATTGCAGAGTTGAAAAGTCAGTGCAAAATTGATATGTATACACGCTCCGTTTGAGTGAGTCTTCCACTGCTTCCAGTTTACCATGTTGACTGACCTACACGAAATGCATGCGAAAGGGAAAGCTTCCGGTCTCTTCACCCTGAAAGCGATGTGTGCGCGTTGTTGTTATCCTACGCGAAGAACCACACAAAAACGCGGGGAATGGAGGGGATTTGAGGCGGCCGGCCGGTCATCTGCCAACTGCTGCCGCTGCAATTACGCGACTCGGTTTGCAAATTAGTTGCGAGTTGCATCAGATTTGAGTTTTGGCGGACGCAATGCGAGCTGTTGCCTGTTGGTGTTCGTCACGATGGCCGTCTGAAAGCGACGGGGAAGAAGAGGCGAAAACGAGGCGCGAGCTGTGCGTGGTGATGGTGGACCGGATGTACGTCCTCGGTCCTCTTGCCCCTCTCACCCGTGGCGTCCATTCTTCTCCGGACAGCTGGTCTAAACGGTGGACGAGGTGGGCCCTCGCGACCCCTTCGTCTTTGAGGAGCAGTGTCCCCATCTCGCCCATGTTTCTCACTTTCTCCGTTTCACTTTCCTCTGCATTATTGTTCAGTTGCTACTTCTGGTAGCGTTGGTGTAGTATCAGAATCGGGAAAGAAAAAACCAAAAGAAAAAATGGAGTCCACAAGTCTACACACCGCCGAAAGACTGTTCGGATGCTTGCTTTTACTTTTTCATTATTTTTATTAGTTTTTAAGAAATTTAAAAATTAGATAGCCTAAAAATAAAAATCTGAAAACATCTTTTAATAAGCTTCTTAGTTTCTCATTTTTTAAATCATTCAGCCTTGTAAAAATTAATTAAAAAAGTGACAAAGAAACAAACAGGCCTAAAGCGTGCCAGACGGTTGGAGTTGCCGGCCATCGGCCTCTAGCCGCCGGCGCACCACACGTCCCAAGGCGAGACAGTCAAGTCGACCGTCCAACCACTGCTTGCCTGGTCTGGTGGTGGCTGTGGCTATACGCCGAGATGTGTGGTTTCCATGACCGGATTAATGCATTGTTGACTGAATAGAATTTAGTGGTATCGAATATGGTGTAAACAGTTTCAAAAAAAAAGAAGAGATTCGGTGATTGACACAATCTGGAAACGTAGCTCAAGCCGTAAACAGATCATAAACCTTCCTCTTTTCCTGCTATACTGTGCGCAGTGTACTGATCTCTGTGACTCAGAATGGTAGGTTAAGGGAGAGTCTAAAAACTGCAAGAATTCGACGGCATCTCGGCCAGAATTGGCCGGCCTTCAAGCCTGAACATGCGAAGCGGGGTCGGGATGCGTCCTGCTTAGTCAATGACAAGAGTAAATCTGGCAGGATCAGTACAGAGCACCAGAACAGGAGGAAGCTCACCAAGAGCGATTTTTTTTTTGTTCCAGTTTCCTCGCGATCGCTCAAGACATGGGTACAAATTACATCACGCACCAAGAAGGAAGTTACTAGTACTAAACAACGAGTAATCTCACGGTACTACTAACAGTGCTCCGGCGAGCGCGGGGCCTGATCGATCACTGGGACGCCGGCGTCGCGGCGGAGGACGCCATCCTGGGGGAGGTGACGGGGAACAGCGGCAGCAGGCGCGGCGGCTCGGCGCTCCTCGGGGACGGGTGCAGGAAGAACCCCTTGCGCTCGATGGCCGCGCGCTCGGCCGCCTCCCCTTCGCTCGGGGAGGTTGACGACGCCGGCGAGCGGTTGAAGGGGTCGGCGACGAGAGGCGTGACGGGGCTCCCGAGCGCCAGGGACGGGAAGTCGAGCACGCTGGGGGACAGCACCTCCGGCTTCTTGAGGTTCCTCGGCGAAAGACCCGCGGCGGCCGCCATCGCCAGCGGCCCGATCATCTTGAGGTTCTTGAGCCCCTTCCGGCGCTCGTAGAGCTTGAAATCCGGCTTCTTTGGCCGGCACGGCACGCCCGGTTGGTTGTGGTGGTGGTGGTTCTTGGTGGCGGCGGGCTTCTGAGCCGGCGACGGCGCGGTGTCGGAGCCGGTGAGCATCTGGACCACCTTCTTGAAGGAGGCGGTGTCGGCCTGGACGAAGGTGGTCGGGAACGGCGTGGTGTCGATGACGCGCGGCGTCACGGGCTTCGGCGACGGCGGCAGCGGGTTGTGCGGCTGTACCCGGGACGGCGTTGGGGACGCCGCGGCGGAGGACGACGAGGTGGAGGAGGACGGGGAGGTGGGGTCCCGTCGCGGATGCATGGTGGGGAAGAGTTGCTTGGCCGCGGCGACTTCCATTGCGGGGGCTCGTCTGCTCTCCTCTCGCCGTGGCTTGGGCGTTGGCTTCGCGGAGAGAAGGCGAGGCGAGTGGGAGAATAAGAAGAGCGAGGAGAGAGAGAAGGGAGGTGATGTCGAGTCGGCGTGGGCCTCGTTGGATGCTGTTTCTCTCTCTCTCTCTAGGAAGCAACAAGTCTTCGTTTCTCTCAACAAGCACAGATTTTCCTGCTGGTTTTCGGTTTCTAGTTCCTCCTCTCTCTCACGGGTCATTAAGGACTAACTGACCGCCCTTTTGTGCACAATTTCTATGTGCAGTTTCCTCTGGTTTCCTAGATGAGGAAATGCGGTTTTGCAGTTTCCCCCGGTTTATGGGCCACATCCTACTCGCACAACATTCCTCTCTACACTCTACTCCATCTGCCCCCCTCAGTTTTTTGAGCAATATCTTTTGAGCCTTGGCGTTTTTAATTAGGAACTAAATCTGACTACGTGGGTCTGTTTTTCCTCATTCGGTAGAGTGCCAGCTCTAAGAAAAGATTTCTTTATTTAATAGTATTTTCTCTGTATTTTAATTGTTATCGTTGTTAATTTTTTAAGATATGTTTGACTATTTATTTTATTTAAATATTTATTATAAAAATCATGTACCTTTTATGACGTCAATGACGACAAAAAAAATGAAATTGGGAGGAGGGTACCTTTTATGATGATATAATAAGGTTTGCCCTCGCTTTATTACTACTAGAATAAAACGACACCGTCATTGTCATGGTTTTGCTATTAAACGGAACCTAATTAATCTGGTCACGGGCTTGGAAGAATAGTCCAACCTCCAAAAGATGCTTTGGTGCACCCGTGCTTTTCCCTCGACTCGACGCTTTGGTGTGGCCTCTGCTACTACTAGGTCAATGTCTTTCTGATTTTTTTTTGGTATATGAAAGCCAAGCCCTTTACGTGTACGACCGCCCCCTGCTGTGCGATGCAAGGCGGTTGCCTTGCTCAGTTGGTGCATGAAATGAACCTTGGCACGGTTCTAGAACTCGATCGGCGCGGTGCCGAACTCTCAGATTGACCAGAAGCAAAGGTTTTGGTGGATGTGTCCTCTGCAAGGAAAAGAAAAATCATGATGTTGCGTGTCTGGTAACGGTCGTATTGATTGTCTTGGCCAGGACACCCCGTCCACAGTTGACGTGAGATTAAATCCCGTATTAGTTGCGGTAGTGAGGACGCCCCGTACAATACCGAGAGGGCGCTACTAGCATGAATGCCAGCCAGTACGTGCCGCCGCGCTACAACGTTCGATTCTCTGTGACGCTGCGGCACACTGTCCATTCTCTGACCGAGCCTCCAAGTCTTGCCGTGCATCGTCAAAACGTGTACCGGTACCATTGCTTGCTTGCTGCTATACGAAATCAACTGTTGCAAATCTACTACTACACGGGGGATTTTGAAGGAAAAGAAAAAAAAACCAATTGAGTGCGGCCGGAAAGCAGGAGGAGAAGAAAGGGAGCGAAAATGATGTTGCTGGCCACGACCGAATAAAGAAAAGAGGAGATGAGTCATGAGTGCGCGGCCAGTCGTCATCGGTCAATGCTTTGGCTTCTTTGCTTAACGCGACGTACTACACACATGCCGGTCAACCTCGTGTGGTAGCAGCAGGACCAGCAGTGTTTTGATTCGGAGCGTGCACACCAGATCGAAATTCCTCGCGGCGATGTGTCCGGCGTCTGCTGATGCGTAGTGTTACGGTCACCGGTGGATACGAGCGCGCGGCCACATCACGGTGCACCAAGCAGAGGCGGCTTGCCGATCGAGTTACCCACCCACCGGTGGGCATGCACGAAGCGGGGCGAGATCGCCGAATCCCCGCAAGGGCCCCGCGCGGTCGGGTCGCCAGGGGCGGCGAGGCAGTGAAAGCCTCCGCGATCGCTTTCCCGACTGAGGCTAATAATCATTGCCTGTGAATCCCCGGGTCAAACGCACATGTATCCCGCTGTGGAGTGGAGTGGAGTGGAGTGCGGTGCGGTTCAGCCTACTCGTTCACGCGACGTACGAGCCCGCCGTGCCGCCACTTTAGCACTTTCACCCCCTTAACCCTCATTCGTTTCTTGCAAAAAAAACCCTCGCTGGCCTTCTTCCCCAAACATAGGCACACGGGCTCTGCAGGTGCCTGTTGCCCAGTCGCACCCGGCCGCCGCCACCGTCCTCTTCGGCCGTCGCAGGCTTCCCTCGCCGGCCTCCGCCAGAACCCTCGCCACCGCTTTCTCTTCCTTGCTGGGCATGGTGGGAGAACCATCTTCTGGCCAACAACGGCAACCACAGATGAGTGATGACGCATGGCAGGAGCCTCGGAGCTGGCACCTTGTCGTCGTCCTGGAGAACTAGCCTCTCGCAGCCGCCGTGACAGCGTGAGCGCTGGACAATTGCGATGGCTTGGGGAACCCTAGCGCTTCGCCCAAGTGGCCCGCGAGGGCTGTGGCGGAGGCCGGCGAGGGCGGTGAAGGAGGCAGACGAGACCGGCCTGCGGCGGCCGGCGAGGTCGGTGGCAGCGGCCAGGTGCGATCGGCCGCAAGGCACTTGCACAGCTCGTGCGTCTCTGTTTGGGGAAGAAGACCAGCAGGGTTCTTTTTGCAAAAAATGAATCGATTAAGATGGAGGGCTAAGGGGAGTTAAAGCGCTAAAGTGGCGACGGCTGTTGACGGTCAGGACTGTGCATGTGCATATGTGCACAGCACTATCCATGTGCATACGATACCCTCGCACTTTGCACGCCTCTGGGTCCGCGGCCCCAATTTCTCTGCTTTGACCCCACCGAAGAAAACAACCGTTCAACCAAATCCAGAACATTTCCACATCTTAACCTTGACCATCACGATCAAGTCTCGTCTGTGTGAGAATGGACCAGTCCTGCTGTTTCCACATCTCCCTTCGTTCCTCCCTTCGCCAGCTGCAGTGCAGACGTGCAGTGTCGACATCTGGTCAGTACGGTTCGCCCGAAGCACGAGAATATAGCAGCAGCAAAGCGGCTCCAGTTTGTTCGCTTTTTACTAGCGAATTTCTGATTCGTTCACCAGTAGCAGCGCGGTGAACGAAGTCGCGCCCGGATCCCTGCACCGCCGTGTAGTTGTTGTTGCCCTTCGCTTTCCTTCCGTCTCGTCGACCCATCGTTTTCCTGCAGACCGTATGTCACGTAGTCACGGGCTGTGGCGAAGCCAGAGCGGGTGCACCAAAGCACTAAACTGCACTGTTCATTACTGTTCTGCACTGTTCCGTGGAGAAATCCTGATTGGGGGAGGGGGCACCGTCAACCTAGCTTCGCCACTGGCCACGGGTCTGTTGACCTGCTTCCCCGTGCTCCGGGCAGGGCAGGCCAAGCATGTACAGGCGTGGAGTGGAGGACCAGCAGACCGGATGATGCGTCTTCGTTCGATGACGGCTACGGCCCTGTGTTGGAGTCGTCTTGTAGCCCCGGCCCTGATCTCACTCGGCAACAGCTGCTCTTTGCGTGAAACGTGACTTCAATGTCTGACTGTCTCTTTCTCCCTCCCTCTTTGTCGTGCCGTCAGACATGCAACGGAAGAATCCGATGCACGTAAGAACAAGAGATGGAGGTGGTAAAAGGGATACGACGCATGCGCTCGACCCGACTCGGCTCGTCTGTGCCGCCGTAGTATAGAAGTAACTGAGCAGCGTGAGGCTGTACTGCACGGATCATTGGATCCTTGAAATAATAAATCTTGAGGTATGTTATTGATGACCACGCGCTGGTGCGCGTGAGGGCTTCGCCAGCGGCATCTTGCAGGGATTCCACATTCCATTGTCATAAAAGATGGTTGGGAAATTGACTGGGGGGGATTCTGAGACGTCGAGATGTGTGGGAATAGGGACTCACCACCATCCATTGCGAAAAGGAACAAGACGTCGAGAAAGAAAGCATCCTTACGACAGGGCGACCAGGAAAAGGGTTTACGCTACTGGCTGAACAAGGCATCAATCATAGCGGCAGCGTCAAATCACTTGGTCCTTCAAATCCAAATAGTAGTTGAAATCCTATTCCTGTTGCATAAAGCCAACTGTCCAGAGAAGCGAGTTGTTGAATTTCGTAAACAGATTATGATGCACATCAATGTGTGGCTGTACAAAGAAGACTGAACGAATATGTAGAGCAAATGTCGCAGCTAACATACCTTGCACTGCAAG
>VSTD030001827.1:0-12543 GCA_008808055.3 Sporobolus alterniflorus | reverse complement strand
CACGAAAGCAAGTGGGTGAGGTTGGAGAACCATATAGCAACTCCAGTCATGAGATGTGAGCAACCGGAATCCATGAATCACGTGTTCTCCAAGCCTCCGTCCATCACCTATATAGGACGAGAAGAGGTCAGTTGATAGAACTTGGATAAACTGAAGACCGGGCGGGGCCCGTAGGTGTAAAGGGGAGACCGTCGGTTGGGAAGATCGAAAAGTGGTATGTGAAAAGTCGACGTCTTCAAGGCTGCAGCCCCCACCTGTGTCGGTTAAGGACCAATGGGTTGGCCCTCGTGAGCAAGTATTGAACGTACCGATCGCATACCGGTGATATGAGCCCGGCAAGCCTAGTAGTTGATTGCCAACAGAAGTTTATCTTTTCTCCACTGCCTCATTGGCTGTTGTGGGAGAGAAGGTGGGTACGGACCCGCAGATCAGATGACCATCGAGCTGTGAATTGTGTCGAAAGCCCTTCTTCTCAAGGGCAGTGGATCTGTACAAATCTATTGACAACTTTATGAAAGATTACTATACGTGGACCGCGTTAGATACATATGATTTGGGATCATACGTGGACTGAGTATGGAATGTGTGTGACGTATTGATCGGGTTTCTCCTGTAGAGTGTACATCGATTTGAATCACCGCGACTCTCAGATATGAGTATCATTTGTTTATGGCAGTCATCACATAGATAACTTAGCAAACTTAATGAGCTTATTTGTAACTGATGTTATGTTACTTAATACACTTAATTATTTGCAACTCTTGTATGATTAGAGTATGATGCACCTTTCTTTTGAAATGATTTGATTAGAACTAAAACTTGAAAGTAAGGACTCACTCTTAGTGCGAGTTTAGCATAGTATAGAGCTTTTCCCCTTAAGCGCTGCATATTAGGAGTTGACTGTTTATGATCACGTTAATGGGTAAGTCTTGTTGAGCTTTAGTTGCTCAGCCCTTACCTTGATGTTGTTTTACAGGTGTGTTCTCTCCCTATTGACGAGAAACATTATTGAGGTCGACATTTCTAGTACAAGGTATCGTTCTAGATCGTCAAGTGTCTTCGCTTTAAAAAAATGTATTTTATTATCTCTTCCGCTTAAAACTCTGTAATCGAATTTGAAACTTAAATTATAATAAAGTTTAACTTTTAAAACATTTCATTTGTAACCTTCTTATATGTGATGTATTATGCATCATTACTTCGATAATGGCACCCCATAATGATCCTGATTAGGACTGACCATCCTTATTTAAGGATGGGACGTCACACCTTTTTCTTTATTTCCTGCTCGCAACCCACCCTGACTTCGATGTCTTTCACGCACAACAGTCCAGTCCGACACGCTCTACCACGCCACCAGCCCGCCCCGTGCTAGGCCCAACATTTCACGCGCCACCCCGCGCTCATCGCCCTGCCGTGTTTAAACCCTAGCAAATTGGGTTTTTTTTAGCGAGGCTCATCTTGAAATGGACCAAGGGTCACATCATCCACCGTAGACCGAAATTTGCCTTTGCAGCGTAGCTTTGCGAAGCTAGCTCAGACAGGGACTGTCGTTGCGAGGGCATGGGGAGGGAGTGGAGTCCTTGTGAAATCTAACCGATAGCGGATTAGGATGGAAGACCACCGTATTGAGCCCTATGGCAATGAATGGGGGTGGCAGATTGGTAGAGCTCATCGTGGCGATGGATGAAGTGTGGAGGGCAGCAGGTGGTGGTGGGAAAAGTTGCAGTGTCAATAGGACAGTGCTACGAGCGCGTTTTATATGCCCCGGGTGGTGCAAAGCGGGCAATCGTAGAATCAAAGCAGCCGACAGTGACGGTGCTTCAATACAGTGTTAATGTTCTACGATTGCCAACTCCAGTGGAGCAGAAACGATTGGTAGGGGATTCATCAGGGTCATCAGCCATTATATGCTTAGAAGGGGAGGCGAGCAGGCTGGGAGGGCGCGGAGGGCAAGAGGCGCTGGTGGTGTTAGGCGGCGGCGTCAGCATATGCGCTTGCCATTTTGGAAACCCCCTATACTTATATAAGGATGATCCACTAAAGATCATTATACCAATTCTCTTGGCATGCAAAGTGTTCATGTCAGCTACAATTTTTTCTTCGTTGTATTATTTTGTTCATTCCCGAAATGGTACGCGCAGATGCCGCCGTTGCCTAGCACCATAGGAGCCTCCCGTCCTCCACGACCCCGACCTGCTCGCCTCCCCTTCTAAGCATGTAATGGATGATCACCCAGACAAATCCCATACCAACCATTTCTACTCCGCCAGAGCCGACAATCGTAGAAAATTCACAACACATTGAAGCACCGCCGCCACTAGCCGCTTCCATTCTCTGATTGCCCGCCTCACACCACCCTGAGCGTATAAAAGGCGCTCATAGCACCGACCTGTCTACACCGCAACTTTTCCCGCCAGCACCCGTCATCCCCCATGCTTCATTAACCGCCACGACGAGCTCTACTGATCCGCCACTCCATTCATGGCCGCAGGGCTCAATATGACGGTCTTTCACCCTAATTCGCTATCGGTTAGCTTCCACAAGGACTCTGCTCCCTCTCCATGCCCTCGCGACAACAATCCCTATCGGAGTCGACTGTGAGCATAGCTTCGTAGAGCTGTGCCACCCAGTTCATTACCGGTCCACGGTGGACGACATGGCACTTGGTCCATCTCAAGATGAGCCTATCTCACAAACAAACAATTTGCTAGGGTTTAAGCATGATAGTGTGACGAGCACGGGCTCACGTGTGAAATGCTAGGTCCAGCATGGGGAGATGGGCCTGACACAGGATGGGCCAGTGGTGAGGTAGAGCAAACTAAACAGGACTGCTATGCTCATAAGACATTAAAGTCAGAGTGGGCTAGGAGCAGAAAATAAAGGGAAAGGGGAGGTGGGTTGAAAGAGAGTTAGCCTGAGAAGGGGTTTCGGTTTTCAAAACCTACCACTTTTTTAAAAAAAATCCTGCATTCCTAAAGATTCTAATTTAAACTAAAGAGTTAACAGAAAATTAAAACCATTCTTTTTATATGACATGGAGCACCTCGGGGCTTTACTAAAGTTATGTTTTATTTCATAATTTTGCACAGGAGCCATTTAAATAAAATTTAGACTCATTGACACATGGAGGAGTCCATTTAAGTAAAATTTTAACAAAAGATCATATTTTGGTATTTCGTATTTACAATTTTCATATCATTTAAGTAAAATTTAGACTCACTTGTCACATGGAGGAGTCCTAGTCAGAAAGAAGTTCAAAGACAAGCCCAAAGGGTAATGTTGCATCTCGCATTACAACCAAATTTGAGACACGCATCCGCGCTCATCTCAAATTACAACTAAATGAAAGGCAAGCATTTAGAGAGGGGCATCTCAAATTATAAATTAGAAAAACAAATAAAATTAGAAAATAGGGTCATCACACCTTGACGGTGTCCTCGCCGCCAGCCCTGGCCTGTCTTCGGCCACCTCACGCCTCCCACCGCCAGCCCTTACACGCAAGAAGAAGGAACAAGTCATCGGACGACACAAAGCAAGAAGACGGGAGGGAGGGGTTACTTGAAGATGTACCAGGCATGATCTGACACGGCCTGCTTGAACTCGAATCCAAGGTGGATCCTCGTACTCGAACGCGCATACCTGACGAGTCATCAGAGCAGCTCGTGCTCACCGCTGTCCTCGACGTGGTGATGGTCGTCGTCATCACCCGCGCGAACTCGCCGCACCGACTAGTGGAGTTGCCGCCCTTCGGTCGCTGTTGATCCAGCACTGGGAGCCACCGCATCGTAGCACACCGACGTCGGCAGGTGGGCGTTGGCGGTGCGCCCCTCCCTTCCGTGCACACCGGAGGCGCATGGACGGGGAAAATCTGGAAGCAAGCAAGGAACATTTGAACTGCAGTGGGAAAAAAACTTGAAGCAAGGAAAATCTTGAAACATGGAGACAGTGAGAGGTGGGGAACTGCGAAAGGAAATCTGGACGTGAACTGCAGAGGAAGAGAAGCACGATGAACTGCAGTGGCTCGATAGGAACGCGGTCTATCAACGATCTTGAAGGAAGTGAAGCAAGAAGGAAGAGACTGCGGTGGGGAAAATATCTGGAGACCTGAACTGCAGTGGCTGGATCGGACTTTGGGATCGTGGGCAAAACTCTGTGGATAAATAATTTGGGTCCCGAGTTGAGAGTGGGATCGGACTCAATACGATCTAAAACTGTAGTGGATAAATATTTTGGGATGTGGAGATAAGTGTATTTGTGAGTCCATCCCTTTTTATCTTAAAAAAATACACGTCTCAAATTATCTATAATTAGAGGCATTCCACGTTTACATGTCTCAATAATTTGAGATGCACCATCATGTACGTGTCTCTCTTTACATGTTATCAAAGATACACCTTCCTATAAATATCTCACTTCACAGTAGAGGGAGACATACATAAGAATGTTCATCTCTGATCTAGATTTTCTATTTGAGTTTTTTACCTAGTAATATTCAAATCAATGATTTTATTTATTTATCTTAGTAGGCTCTTTATATCTTTGATGGCAATAGATACTTTCTGTAAATAATGTGTCAAAACTGACTTGCCATCACTACACCAGGTCATCTTCATTGAGCCGCTTGTCATTTTCTTAGTAGAGACCCTGTCCCTCGACTCCGAATAATTTACGAACAACTTCGTAAACAAGGTGATTGAAGCAAAAACTCAATGACACATTCCTGCTCTTCGAAGAACATTTCTTCGCCGCCATTTTGATGTGCAAAAAAACTTATGAAATTTAATTCGAAGACCTGTCACATGAAGTTATCAAGTTCTTCTCATAAACATAATATTAGTGCTAACATATTTGTACATAATAAAGTTTACCCAGCTCTAGAAACATATATATTCAAAATTACATAAAATAAAAGTTATTCATCCCACAGCATCACGTCGGTTTATCAACTAGTGAACAAAAGAATATGACGAAGAAAAAACTATAGCCGATGTGGATACTGTGCATGCTAAGAGAATTGATATATTGATTTTTAGTGGATCATCCTTATATAAAAATAGGAGATGAATATTAAAATGTGGTATATCTGAGTTATTCACATCGACTTTACATGTTGTTCTTTTTTATTATTTATTTCTATGTTGTTTGGTACAATTTGTTTCCCTTCGTCTTTGCTTTCTACGGTTAATATTTAAACTGTTATTCTCGTGTGATATTTTCTATATCTTGAATCGGTATCATAATACAGCTGATTGGGCTATCACATCGGCTTTTAAATTTTTTGTCGTTTGTTGTGGGATGCGCGTCTACAATTGTGTGGCACCAAGCTTTCCGCTGGTGTCATTATTATTATTCTTTCTTTTTTGTTATTCCTTTCTATGGTATAATGGTGAAAGAATTTTGCAGCACTATTTGCCACAATAAGATTTTTCCTAGTGCCATTACTACAAGTCTGGTTACTTGCGATGTCAATTTCATGCCAAACTTTTTCCCCTTTATGATAAGTGTCTGCCAAATTAGCTTTGGTTTTTGTATTTTATTATAGGATAATTGCTGCAGTCAGAAAATTTTGATATATACTCTCTACTAGTGGAGTGTGCTGCGGCTATGCACCTCATTCTTTTATTGCAGTAACGAGGAAAGTAGACCAGAAAATGAATTTAATATTTAGTATACAGGAATATGACCTTTCACATCAGTATATAGAAATATCAACACTAATACAAAACAAAAAACAACATTTCATTAAAACCTGGATATGTTTTATGACAGTTCTCCATATGCAACGTAGTAGGAGCATCATTTGATTCATCTTTTGCCCTAGAGTCAAAGATAGGAGTATCATCTGTTTCATTCTTTATATATGAGAAATGGTCAGTATCTTGATTTAATTATGATGATTCATTGATATAACGAGGTTTGAATTTAAATGCAGGATATTTTGATAGTTTTACCTTTATTCTTATTATGTGTGAAGAATCGTGTTTGCTTGTCTTATAATGTGTAGGTATCATATGCGATATGGTGAGCAGTGATAAGAATCGTGGCAGAAGTAGGAGACCTGGTGCAGAGGACTGGGATGCTCAAGTACAGGTCGGGTACTCGGTAGCCGGATGATCAGAAAGTTGGGTGACATTGTGTACGGTCTGTACTCATGGGACGAGAAGCACAAGTTTCTTAGTTGAGCCTCAAAATTAAGATCGACGGTTTTCTGATTTAGGCCTCAAAATCAACAACTCCGGTTTGGTGATTTATGATTTAAAATCACCACGATGATTTCTTCGTTTGAGCCTTAAAACCAAACAGGCTATGATTTATTGATTGCGCCACAAAATCGATGGAAGGATGATTCAGCGCGGGGCACAAGTCGAGATCTAGGGTGAAGCAAGTCGTGCTAGGGTTCCCAGTTTGACCCCAGGACTGACGGAGACACGATGATAGGTGATGCACGTGACATCATTATGAAAGTTACATCAAATAAAGGTTGAAGACGAACGAGTCGATGCGATGAGCTGCGTCGTACCCTTCTACTCTAAAATCACTGTTTTAGTGTATTAGGTCATAGGGACAATTTATTTTTTAGTATTTTACTTTAACCTATAAATATGGTACTAGAGGGAAGCGACTCTTTATCACTTCTTCCACCATCACTTTACATTTCTAAATTAGGGTTAGTGTGTCATAAATATTTTTTATATTAATAATTAAATGAGAGAGGGAGGATGATGACCTCTATGAATTAATTGTAAACTTGTTGAACCTTAATAAAAAAATCTTGTTTTAGATCTTGCTTATGCTGAGCAAATTTTAATTTTGTTTTTGTGTTCCTCTGTTAGCACGCCACTGTTTTGTTCAGTCTGCGCGCCCAAGGATTTTTTTTTTCGTTGCCGGTGGTCTTCTCTCCAGTTTTGGGCCTCGCTGGATTTGTCTTGTTTTTCTCTTTCCGGAGCAGCTCGCTATTCGGTCCATGATTCGCCCACACGTCCCGGTCTCCGTTCAGCAGGTCCGGCGCAGCACTTGTCTCGATTTTCCGTTCGCTCTTGTGGTTCCGCTTAGATCTTACCGCTCGGCCGTGTCGCCAAGTCTCGGTCTGCGAGCCTGGCCTCAGCGCCCGAGGGTGACCTCTCGGCCTGCGGTTCGGTGAAATGAAATATGTGTACGGTTTTAACTCATTTTGTTGGTACGATTTTATTTATCGTAGTCACATTCATATCTTGCTTATATTTATGTGTGCTTTCATTTTAATTTAAGGTTATCTTAACTTAGTTTTCAGAGTTAATAACTTTTGATAGCTATGTGATTTTGGATGAGCTAGAAGAGAGGCACGAAGAATTAAATTTGAAACATATGATGAGTTCGCTCTAGAAATTTTAATTGACTTCATTCACCCCCTCTGGTCATCTTCTCCGATCCTTCAACATTAGAGTCCACTTGCACGGATAAAAATGAAAAAAGAAATGACATCATCAAATTCTTAAATATATTAAACTTCAATAGAAACAAATTCTGAGGACAAAGCCTTACTATTCTCCTTTTGTAAGGGCTGTTTTAGTTGAGCACGATTCATCACCAGATTAACTCTGATTTGGTTCTAGATCATTGTCTGCATCTACAACTTAGTAAATTATCAAACAGACAATAAAAATTTATAAGATTGAAAAGAAGAAGAAAATATCGATTGTATACGAATAAATACTCCGCACCCAGTGTATTGCGACAGGATAAGGCCATATAATCTGGTCGGGATGTGAGAGCAAGAAGTCAACAATTGATGCTCTACCAGTCTCACGGGTTTGATTTTCCTCTAATCCATACAATTAAAAAATCATATGTTTCTGCTCCAAATTAAAAAAGGTGTAATTCTCATCGATATATAGCCTACACGGTACATAGAGAATAAAACAAATCTGTGTATGACACTCACGATGCTAACTGTTCTGGCTGCTATTTTTGACATCAGCAATAGAGATTTTTTTCAACAAATTAAGTACATTAGTTTTGGTGAAAAATATATTAATGGTTAAATTTGAATCCTTTTGATGAAAATATAAATGTCCGAGTCCTCTATTATTAGCAACAATGCTAAGATTTTTAAAATGTTTAAAATGAAAACTGAATCAAAATTGGCATAACTATTTTATAGCATAAAAATGGTATAAAAAATTAATATGGGACAGAGAGATTGAGAAAGAGTCACATGAAAGCATACTCTACACAACTCTACAATAATTCACATGATAAGTGTATTGAATGAAAATTACCATGAAGTGTATGCTAATTTTCTCTCTTTTTTTCAGTTAGCCCTTTTGATGTTTTTATGTGTTTGGAGCTATGATAAGTAATGTCCAAATTAACCGGTCAAAAGGATACTTTCATCTGGTTAGTGCAACAAAATAGGAAATTCTCAGTACGCTCAATGTATATAGCATTAGTTGTACCCCATATTTTTCCTCACAATCATGTAATTTAGAAACTAAAATTGCCACTAAAAGTAAAATATTCATATGGTATATGATCAAGGGTGTAGCCCTAACTAAAGATAATCTATCAAAAAGACAGTGGAAAGTGAGTTTAAAGTGTTGTTGCTGTAATGTGGATGAATCTATACAACACCTCTTTTTTGACTGCCTTATGTGAGATTTGTATGGAGAGTTGTACAAGTTTCTTTTAATATTATTCCTCCTTTAAATATGCACCATTTGTTTAATGGTTGGCTACAAGGAGTACATAAGAAGCTTAAGTATAAAATTCTAGCTGAGACATGCACTCTTTCACCTCAGGAAGACAGGGTTGATTCATTGGTTTTTTTAATTCTTTGGTACCGAGGAATATGATGAAACTATATTCATCGATGGCCAAAATTGACGGGCATAGCTAACCGACGAATATATGTCATGTATGTTCATTGGTTAACCGACGTACATACACGCCAGGGCTTATGTAGCGTGACCTTCATATGTTCATTGGTTAACTGATGAACATGTGAGTTTCAGAAATTAAGCCTCCTTTTTCTTTCCCTCTTTCTCCCTGCGCCGCGCACAATGCACATATGTCATCTTTGAATTTTTTTTGCTGCACCACCACCCGTCTGAGGTCTCATCTCCAGCCGCCACCACCGCACGCCAGTGGCCCTAGCATCGCGGCCGCAACCACCCTCGGCCTCCAACGCCCGAGGCCCTAGCACCACCGCCGCCTCCCATCCGAGGCGTGGCACAGCCGCCACTGTAACACGCCGCTTTCCAAAGTTCGCTTACCGCCCAGCGCCCACGTGGGGTGGGCCTACGTATTCATTCATAGCACCCCTCTTACGCTTTCGTCCTTGCTTCATGTAGAAAGGTCAACTCGGAGGTGCTATGGTTAGAAGAACGAGAGTTATACGCTGACCATCACGCACCTAAACAACCAATATGGGACTAATCCCACAACTCCACTTCCACTTCTGGGCCTCTTGAACCCAACCACAACTACTACAGGCTACTAACGGGCAGAGGTGTTACAGTCACCCCCCTTAAGGGTTGATGCCCTCGGCAACATACCATATATATAATTGGCAAAGTGAGTTTTCATCTTATTTGTGAAAGTAACCGGATAGAATCTCCTCTCAAATTGATTAACAAACTCATCCCAAGTGATAGGACCATGTACAACAAATCAAGATGATTGTACATTTCTCCACCATATCAAAGCCTCACCCTTCAACAGTAGAGTGGCATGATGAACCCACTCTATTTGTGGAATACTAAAAGCATTCAACTTCTCTGTTACAGCAGAAAGCTAATTTGCAACCTCAATAGGAGCACCAGTACCAGTAAACTGCTCCAAAGACATACCACACCAACCTCGTAAGTTCAAATAATGCTGAGGAGCCCCTCCAAACTTCTATACACCTCCTCCTTCATCATTTGCACCAATAGGAGCATCTCCACCAATGGGTGTGACACCAACAATAGCACCCGCACTGGCACCAGCATAACACAAAGCATTCATTTCAGCCTGCATTGCCTACATTTCTGTTAAAATTGCAGCCATATCCACATTGGGTTGTGGGCCCTTGGGAGCGGCTTCCTACTCACCGTCCCCAGCACCACGGCCTCCACGAGCACCGTGACCACGGCCACGACCTCGATCGTGATTCATCTACAACCCATATAACAAAACAAAACAATCAATACCATCAATACAACCATACAATACAGACAAAAGAGGTCAAATGAATACCATAAGAAAGCAGTGAAAGACAACTCCCCTCTTTAAAGTGCATGTGTGTCAAGTTTTTTTAGATGAGTCAAATGTTAACATAGAAACTTTGTCGAGAATCTAAAAACCTAGGCTCTAATACCAACTGTAACACCCCACTTTCCAAACTCCGCTTACCACCTAGCCCCCACATGGGGTGAGCCTGCGTATTCATGCATATCACCCTTCTTACACTTTTGTCGGTGTTTTCTGCACCAAGTAAATAACAGGGTGTACAAGATCACGTGATTCCAATTTCAAGGTGGTCTCTTGAACAATGAACACACAAGAGTTTATCCTGGTTCAGGTCCCTCCGTAGAGGTAAAAGCCATACATCCAATGATTTGATATTGTGTAAAAATAATTATTACAAGGGGTGAGCGGAGTACTTGAATGGTTCACGTGTTGAAGGGGGTCTGGATCTCATGTACCTCTGTCTGAAGGGTAGAGATCCTTTTATAGACCGCCATGTGGTCTCCTAACTATAGTACAGTTCCCTTATAACTAGAGTTAAGTTACATGATAAATGAGACCCCATGCTAGAAAAATCATCTTCCGAGACCGGAGAAGGTTGCCCGGTAGTCTCATTGGCTCCCGAGCATCGATGTGGCTGGAGCCCGGGATGGTTTCTCATGGTGCTGCCGTCTTGCTCTGCTTCATTTGGCAGCTAAGCTTCCCCACGTGGGGGTCATGTGGAGGGGATAGCCTGCCTACACTAGCCTACGAACTGTAGCTGACAAGTGAGTGTACAGAGCCCTCTGATAGGCATTGTCCCATCCTGTTGCATTGTATAGGCTGACACTGCTTTAAACCACCTTTTTGAGGGGTGCGAAGCCCCCGGGATGGGCTATCTTCCTTTGTGTTGACCGCATGAGTCCCTAGTGGAGCGGATCTCTTATGGAGAAGCCCGCCTTTATAGGGCAAACTTATCCAATGTCAGAGTGATCATGACGATTATGCGTATTCTCATGGAGGAGTTGCAATGTCAGGCGGTGATGAGATGGATTCCAATACTCGAGCGCCTGTTGTCAAGTGCGTGTGGATGCATGTAGTTACGTCCTGTCAAGCCTATCATTAAATGGCATTGCTTCCTGAAGACTCGGCTCCAGGGGCACTTACTCGGTACTAGAAAATCCCCAGGCACGGCTACCGGGGGCCCGGTTGTTTGTTGAACTGGGGTATGAGCATAAGGAAGACTATGCCGATAGGTGGCAAAATCTTACCCGTCCGTGGCTACCGAGATGGGAGGAGGGGGCGGGGGAGGACTGGTGAGGATTACTCCTGGGTCTAGTTCTTTTAAGGTTTGTGGTTCTTTCTCTACAGCCAAGAGTAGTGGGACCATATCCGGTATGGGGTACTTGGTTCCCCAGCCATTTGCTGTTGGAGGAAACCAGGCCGTATCCAGATTTTTTTGGCCGTAACCGGTGGCCCGCGATACCTGGGGTACAAGACCCCGACAACTTTTGTCCTCGCTTCATGTCAAAGGGTTAACCCGGATGTGCTATGGTTGGAACAACAAGAATTATATGCTGACTCTCACCCACCTAAACAACCAATGTGGGACTAATCCCACAACTCCACTTCCACTTTTGGGCCTCTTGGGCCCAACCAAAACTACAACAGGCTACTAACGAGTTGAGGTGTTACAGCTACCCCCAACCTCGGCCGCCATGCCCCGGTGTCATTGCCACCACCGGCACGAGGCCCTGGTGCCACAGTCACCCATGGCTACCGCACACTGGCCTCTAATGCCCGAGGCCCCGGTGCCACCACTGCCATTCTCACATGATGCGCCCTAGTCTCTGATGCCCTGGCCTTCATCACCCCAGGCGGCCGACGCCCCAGCCACACTCCAGCCTCCACCGCTGTTGGCCTCTGACCCAACCCCGCCTACCACTGCTGGCCGCCGCCGACGCTACCCACAATTTGCAGAGCGGAAGGGGGGAGAAGGAGAAAAAAGGTTATGAAATTTGGATGCTCAAAATTTGTGTTCATTTTAAAGTTAAATTGGATTCTCAAAATTGGAATGCATGATAATTTGAATGAAAATTGAATATTTGAATGTAGTTACAAATGGAAAAATGAATGAGAATTTGAGTGTTAGATATGAATTATATTTTGAATGAGAAATTGAATGTGTTTAACTTTCATAGGGTTAATTTAGATGGAAATTGAATGTATTTAATTTGAGTGGTAATTTGGATGCTAGATATGAAATTTAGTTGCATATTATGGATTTCATATTGTAGTTATTTTTTGTCTATAATTCATCATGTCATTAATATGTGGATGGATTTTGTAGTGTTG
>VSTD030001826.1:0-12543 GCA_008808055.3 Sporobolus alterniflorus | reverse complement strand
ATGCAATGCATCCTATGCAAGATTATTTTTGGAAAGTTTTTCACAAGTACTATAATTTGATATGCATTTTTATATGCTCTCCTATTTGCACAAAAAAAATTTCATTCTTGCAAAAAGTGGGTGTTACATACGACTTCGGTTTCTTGTTTGATTTTCTTCTATCTTGGTCCCTTGATGCCTTTTAGTCCATTTTCTTGATCCAAAGCACCTTGGATCTTCAAATCTTCAAGTTTAGCTCCTTCCTCAGTTTTGCTCTAAAACTGCCAAAACCGAATGTTCCAAAATGGCAAACTGGATAGTCTGGTTTTTTCAGACTTGCAAAATTTGGTCATCAACACATGCCCCTGCCTTTTAGTTAAGTTTGTGTATTAAAAGGCATTTTAGACCAAATTTTACCTCAGGATGATGTTCATGGTATTTCATTGGCCATTTTTTGTGCTAAGGGTGATAATATTGTTATTGGTCATCTTTTAACTCAAGCATCTTGCCAAACACTAGGATGGTACTTTTTCATGTACTTTCCGTTAAGTGCCCTTAGCAGCGAGGTCCCTTGTATGCTTTGAACCATATAAGAATTTCCTAGAATTACTTCATTGATTCTATACGGCCCTTCCCAATTTGGCAACCACTTCCTGAATTTGTTACTTCTAGACCCAACAGGCAAAACCGTCTTCCAAACAAAATCTCCAACCTGAAACAATTTTTTCTTGACTCTCTTTTTGTAGGCTCTAGCTGCCCTCAATTTATCGCTCTCAATCTCACCTAAAGCCTTTATTCTCTCATCCAACACTTCATCAAGCCTATTGAGCATTAAGTTGTGATAATCTACAGCCGACAACTCATTTTGTCGAGCTATTCACAAAGCATCCAGTTTTACCTCCATGGATAAAACGGCTTCAAGCCCATAAACTAACTCCAAAGGTGTTACCTTTGTAATTGTTTGGAGATGTGATGTGCCCATAACGCTTCCGATAACAAGACTTCATGCTACCTTTTGGGGTTCTCCTCGATCTTCTTCTTGATAAGCTTGATTAGAGTCTTGTTACTAGACTCAGCCTGACTATTGGCCTGAGCATAGTATGGTGAAGAACTAAGGAATTTGATCTTGAGAGACTCGGCAAAGTCACAAACTTGATGAGACATGAACGATGAACCTTAATCCGTAGTCAATGTGTGAGGTATGCCGAATCTATGAATGATATGCTCTGAAATAAAGTGGATTACCTCTTTATGCATCATATTCTTCAATGGGACAGCTTCTGTCCACTTTGTGAAGTAATCTGTAGTGACTAACACAAATTGATGGCCTTTAGATGAAGTAGGATGAATTTGGCCAACGAAGTCTAAAGCCCAACCATTAAACGACCATGCTTTGATTATAGGATGCAATATAGCTACAGAAGCCAATTGCACATCTCCAAACTTTTGATACGATTCACAACCTTTGTAGTACCTAAAACAATCATTAAGCATAGTCAGCCAATAGAACCCAGTACGACGGAGCAACCATTTCATCTTGTGTGCCGATTGATGAGTACCACAAATACCTTCATGAACCTCTCATGTAGCTATCCTAGATTAATCCAAACCTAAGCACTTGAGCAATAAACCATCTATAGTTCGGTGATAAAGAGTGTTATTAAGCATGACATATTTCAAAACTTGTCACCGAACTTTTGTATCAGTAATATGATTAGGGTTCTCTAAATAATGTACCAGGGGTGTCCACAATCATCAAGATTGGCCGTCATTATTTCTCTTGATTTGTCTAAAATCTTAGAAATTTTGGACCCTCCAGTTTCAAAAACTAGATTGTCCAATTTTGCTGAACTCGGTTCAGTAGAATAGATTTTTGCACTGCACATCAATTGAAAACTGGACTGTCTGGTTTGACAAACTGGAACATCCTAATTTTCCAAATACCTAATGCTTGCCATGCCAAATCATTTGCCACTATATTTTCATCCCTAGAAACATGTTGTACACTAAAATCATCGAAAAGAGCAATAATTTCCATGCATTTGTCAAGATTTGCATTCAAAGACCCATCGAGACATTGGAAAGTGTTGGCAATTTGCTGCATGACTAACAACGAATCTCCGAGTGCTTCTACATGCTTTACGCCCACGGAACTAAGAATTTATAGACCTAACAGCATGACTTCATATTTGGCTTGATTGTTGGTGCAATAGTACTCTAAACAAACCGATTGCTCAAAAATGACTCCTCTAGGTGAAATTAAGACAACTCCTACACCTTGACCTTCCCTACATGCCAAACCATCAAAGAACAACTTCCATGAACAAATTGACACTAAATTACAAGATTCATCGCTGTTTTAATCAATACTATGTTGAACAATGAAATCCGCTACAAGTTGGCCTTTTATAGATTTCAATGATTCATAAGCCAAATCACACTCTATCGAAGCATAAGCCCACTTTCCAATCCTCCCACTTAGAATTGGTTTCTGTAACATATGTTTAATCACATCACCTTGACAAGCAACTACACATGTGCTAGATAACAAATAATGTTGTAATTTGGAACAAGCGTAGAACAAAGATAAACATAACTTTTCAACAAAGAATACCTTGTTTTGGCATCGATGCGGCACCAGCTCAAGTATGTGATGATGTGTTCCCTGCCCTCCATTACTTGTGACAAAACAGCCCCAATAACGGCATCTTTAGTGGTGATGTATAGCCAAAACGGGGTACCGGCCATAGGTGCTTTCATCACCGGTGGCGAAGATATCCTCAAAAGCGCGTTGCCGATCTGCCCCCCAACTGAACTCAGCTTCGTTTTTTAACTGGAGTATAGGACAAAATGCACTAATCTTCCCCGACAAGTTAGAAATAAATCGCCTCAAGTAGTTTACCTTCCCTAGGAATTTTTGCATGTCGTTCTTACATTATAGCGGCTGCACCTTGTTGATGGATTCTACCTTAGTGGGATCTATTTCTATACCATGTTCATGAATAATAAATCCTAAGAACATACCAGCCAACACACCGAATGCACATTTTAGTGGATTCATTTTTAAACCATACCGACACATCCTTTCAAGAGCTAAGCGTAAATTGGCTAAGTGACCATTCATGCTATCCGATTTAACTACAAAATCATCAATGTAAACTTCTAGTATGATTCCTAGCAAGTCATGAAAGATTAAATCCATAGCCCTTTGAAATGTTGTGTTGGCATTCTTTAAACAAAAAGTCATAACAACCCATTCAAATAAACCGATAAAACCAGGACAACAAAAAGCCATTTTGGACATGTCCTCTTTGGCCATAAAGATTTGAATATAACCAGCATTACCATCTAAAAAGCTAATTACTCGATGTCCAGAAGCATTATTAATAAGCATATCAGCTATAGGCATAGGATATTCATCTTTAGGGGTTGCTTTATATAGATTATGAAAATCTATACATACACAAATTTTGCTGGTGTTCTTCTCAACGGGTACGCTGTTAGAAACTCACTCCGCATATTAGCAAGGTCGAATGAATCCTTCATCGACCTCTTTACCGGCGGCTACCAGGGCAATAGGAGGCCGACGCGGCCATTTCTATCGAGTTCCCGCGAAGTATGTGTGTAGTGGTGCGAGAGACCAGCGTGTAATGCTGGACGCCTAGACCGGGTGCTCCGCATGCATGTCCGGCGTCTGATCAGGCCAAACCGGCACCTAGAGTTGATGACAGCCTCCCTTGTCGAGTAACACGTTTCGTACGGCTAAGAAGCGAGAAAATCCCGTTTTTCATGTGCACACCGTACATAAACAACGCGATCTTTTCTTGCAAATTCAAACACACGATCATAAAGCTGGGCCTCTTTGCCATTGCTAGAAAATTTTGTCCCAACAGCTAGCTGAACGCCATCGGGTCTAAAGCCCGGTTGGTCGTCTACAATTTTCCAGGTGTTTGGTTCCTTTGACAAAACCCTGCACGTGACGACCGTGACAGCACAGAAGTACTGATTTTGTCAAGAAAAACCTCGCTGGTGCTACGAATCCAAACCTCATCGACTTCGGTTCCTCTCGCCTGACGAGACAAGGCGCACGATCTTTTCTTGCAAATTCAAGCACACGACCGTCTGAATTACTTGTCAATGACTCGACACATATTATACGTTTGGCTCTCTCTCTCTCTCTCTTCTATAAGTGTCATCCTTTTTTTAAATTATATTATAGTATATAAGGTTCAAGTGTAAATAGAAAAAGAGAAGCCTGGCCAGATGGAATACACTGCTTTGATTCTTGCCAATAAGATGTCTCTATTAATTTCGATATAGCAATAATTAAGTGCATGCATTTTATTCCAAATAAAACCGCAGAGCATGTCATGCTGCAAGCACCAGCAAGCCGTGCGCGCGCGAGATCACTGACCAACTAGCTTGCAGTTGGGGCCGTGGGGGGCAGCAACAGCAGGTGTGGCGCCGCGTCGGCGGCGCGCGGTGAACTCGTAGCCGTCAAACATCAACATGATGCACGTGGTGCGGCACAGATTCTCGTTTCACTGTGCGTCGCTGTTGCACCGGAAGGACTCCGTCGACACAAGCACGTCAAGAATTACCATTCCGACGGCGTCCGCCTCCGGCACCTGCGCTGCGCGGACCTTGGCCCTACTGCCGGCGACAGAAGCTCATCGAAAGATGGCTCCAGTGCTGACGGTGGCCCCTCCCTAGCACCTACCGCGCCAAAACAGAGTAGTCATCAGGGCATGTCGGCAACATTTTGTATACATACGTAGATAACTTGAACAAGTACTGGAACGAAGAAACAAGCTCAATATATGCTACTAGAGCCCTTCTTCACCTGCGGCAACAACAACGAGAACCAGGAGGAGGAGAAAAGCTAGCCATCGTGGTAGGCGCCGCCATCGTCTCAAGCTCTCTCTTAGTAGGTGCAGTGTCTAGGTCCTCTGGTTGCACGATGCAGTTGGTGCATTGTACGAGTGTGTGTGTGTGTGCGCGCGCATTTATATTGGCACATGGCGAGTATCCCCTAAGTACAAATTAATGGCGTGGAATTCATGGCTAACTTATTCACTAAGTAGGCAGGTGTATCCGCCAAGTACAGATGTGGTGTATCCGAGAGATTCAGCAGCCAGAATGGGCTGCAACTGCTTTTACAGATTCTTTTTCTAGCGGAATGGCATGTAAATGTTTTTTTCAAAGAGAATTAAAATTCCATTAACTTGAAACCGGAGTTAAATCTGGGCTACAAAGGAATTACAACTTCCGGCCCTACATCAGGCTTACATATTCTTTTTTTAGTGGAATGGGCTGCAATTGCTTTTCCATATTTCTTAGTGGAATGAGCTGCAACTGCTAAGGATTTGGATTGCTCTTGCCATAAGGGCGTCCAAAAAGTTAAACTGGTCACCTATCTTTGCCTTTTCTATAAAATTAGAGTGATCATCTATATCTAAATAAGGCCGAAGATAGCAATAATCATATATATCTAAATGAGGTTGAAGATAACAACAATCATCTACATTCAAGTGAGACGGGCAAGTATGTTCCCTCTCTCTCCTCACCCACCTATGAGATGAGAATAAAGTGAAATAACATGAAGTGTGTTGAATTTGTTTTTTTAGGCGATGGAAAAAAGGTTTCATATTTGCTTCATAGAAGTTACAACCTACTTACTACAAAATTTGCAGCACCTTTGTCTGCATTATCCAAGTAAACAAAACAATCAACAGTTTGAATGATGAGATAATAAATGGAAAATTTATTGATAAATCTAAAGCATAGGAATTCACATAATCATCTTAGAAATGATGGGTTAGTCCTTAGAATCGACATCAGGGGATTCTTAACGAATCAAGAATTTATAAGTACACACAAATAAACATCGATACATATAAAATGCAACTAATAGTTAATGTTATTATAAAATGCAACCAAATTCGATTAGCCAAGATACACTAGTGGAAGTGTTACTCAATGATATAAGGACACACATCTTGACCTAAAGATATAGTCCTCAGAAGCGGCTCAGGCCTGTGAGGGATCCAAGTAGAAAGTTCCATTGTCTTCATTCTAGAAGTCCAGCCATCGAGATAAGAGAGAAAGGGAGCACTTGCACAAGTTAAAGCACACATCAAATCTTTGGCAACTAATACTCAGCAAGACTTATCCATCAAATGTGACCAAAATAGTGGACTCATATAATGCAAGGCTATCAAAGGGGAAACTGACTCATTTGACAAAACTGCAGCTAATAGTGGATCCTTATTTCCAAGTTTTAGCATAAATTAACTAATTAAGAGCTTAAGTTTGCATCATGATCCAAAGCATTCAAGTGAAGCAAGAACAGTAATATAATCATAGTAATTAACATCATCATTAACCAAATTATTCACATTCATCTCCTATTCATTTAATTACTACGACGTAACACAGCGAGATATGTGACCACTCATGTCCGAGAGTGTCCCTACGATTTAAATCGATGTACATGCCGCAGAAGAAAACCTGCCACATACGACATATGCATGCCCACAGATAGACTATGTATGACAACCTTTCACAAAGCTCCTACAAGACTGAAATCACTCCACTACATCTGGGATGAAGTATATATTGGTTTCCATTGGGATCTCCCGACCCAGTCGTCATCCTAGGTTACCTCATTCTCACTCCCTTCTGCTAGCCATGGAGTAGAGCTTATGGTTCATCAAAGCAATTACTAAGTTATGTCGGTTTACTAGGTCCCATATACTAGCAAGCGGTCAGTATTGTTCAATACTTGTTTAATAGGGCCAACAACGGTATGATTTTTTATCAACATAGACGAGGGCTAGCACTTTAGAGCCTCATCTTTACCTCATCACTCTCTCTGTTCTTCCTAGTCGATGATACTCTTATTTCCCCTAGTTGTCCCATCCGGTCTCTAATTAATCCATCTCATTCAGAACCTCCATCCAAACCTTTACTATAAGTCATCAGGGTGCAACAGCTCTAAACTCGTGAGACGTACCACTCTACTTCTATCGTTGTCCTATACTATAAGAATAGCAGTGCTAACATTCTGCATGTTGGGATCAAATAGCAGAGTGCTACTCGATCCAGAACACGGGAAAAATGCGAAGGTGGGTAGGCAAAAGGTGGGGAGCGAAGATGTCAACCACTCGGTGAGCGGTAATAAATGCACTAGATTCCTCTCATAGGGGAATCCCCTGGGGGTCTATTTATAGGGGTGGTTAGGGGTCCAGTAACAATATTCGAACAACCCCTCTAACCACCATGTTTACATAGAGTGTACAATCACAGGGGAATTACAGTCATTTCACACTCCTAGATACTTTACACAAAGCCTATCACATGGGAACATGTGTCCCTTGAGATCAGGCCTTCGTCCGTCATGCTTCCCTGATCTCCGGCCCATTGAGGCCTTCGCTTCCATCCTTGAGCCGCTCGCTCAACGACGACCTCTATCTCCACGAATGCCTGACACCTCCATTCAGATCCTGCGCTCATCATCCTGTCAGCAATCATAAAATATGAAGGTTTGTTCGTGGGTTAATGCATGTGGAGGTTAATCGCTCCCGATGGTGCTGAGGGGCCTTCGGCACACAGATCTCAGCCTACGTCTTTTCAAATCCAGCAGAGCTCGATGCGTGTGGTGATGCCATGTGGCTTTCGGTGCAAGGCCTCTGGCCCGCATCCCCAATAGTAGCCCCTCACAGGCGAGGTTCAAGGAATCAACCCCAATGAGCCGATCATACGACTTGTTTTTTGGAGGTCCCCGAAAGCATCACCCTCACGCATTGGGGTTTGATTGTGACACTTAGGTATTGGCGGTCCTTGCGATGGAGTTGATGGTGCATGTTAGGGGGGTTGTTATTGTGACCCGTTGGGCCTTTAGGCTTTGCGAGCCCATTAGACGGTTAGTTACCGTGTCTCGGTTTGTGGGCGCGATTTCTACCGCGGCTATAAAACTGTGGGTGGGTCTTTGCGTCGCCCACCCCGTCTTTCGTTATTGCTATTGTCCTGCCACAGCGTGCTCACGCTCGCGCTCCTACCTTTCAACAATTTTTGCTGTTTTGCGGAGGTGATGGCATGCTACAACCCTCTTGATGAAGTTGTTGCTGGTATGGCGGAGGTGGAGAACATGGATGAGACTGTTGTTGCGGCCGAGTTGGAGTGTTCCTTCGAAGGGAACCCTGTCGCCTCCAATGTTGAACAGCACCCTGTGGGCTCGGATGCCAAGGATACTCTGAGCGAAGGTGGCTCGGGTAATGAAAATTCACGGACATACTATTTTGGGCCATCGACCATCACCGTCGGCAAAATTAAGGACATGGTAGAGAAAGGCTACTTTTTGGAAGGCGGAGCTCGTGCACCAGGGACGGAAACTGTGCCAGAGCCGGATGATGATGAAGTCATGGTATATAAATACTTCTTTGTCGTTGGCTTGCGCATGCCTCCGCATCCGGCCTTGGCTGATATTCTACTACACTTCCAGGCACAGTTGCATCAGTTGATACCCAATGCCATCGCGCAGTTATCAAAATATTTTTGGGCGGTGGGCAACTTCGGAGGTGTGCCTTCAGGAGGTGCTTTTGCTAAATGGTATGAGCTGCATTATCAGTCGAAGACTGTGGAAACCTAAGAGGGGAGTCAAATCACGCAATACATATGCCTGAACTTTCACCCTAAAAGAGATGGCAGTCCAAACCTTAGCCTCGCAATCAAGAACAAATGGTCATCGAGGTGGACGAAATTGTGGTTCTATTGCTGAGTGTCGTGTCAACGGAGCTCTGAAGGTGGCAAGAGTGTGCATGCCCTGCATACACGGATGAGTGAATTGGATTATGCCATTGAGCCAGAAGTAGAGTGCCTAGACAATGATCCCAATGATGTTGCCTTCATTCGAGCAACTGCTACTATCGGGGGGCGTGATGCTATCGAGGAGTATGTGGCGTGTAAAATGTATCCATTGGTTACTGGCTTCGGCTTCAAGAGTGTGCCTCTTGGGATGACTCATGTGTTGAATGTGGAGACTCCCTTGCCCCTTTTCACTATGGGAATGCTGCTATAGAGTACGCCGCTCGTGTTTTAGCAGAGGTAGAGATGGATGCCAAGAGAGTGTTAGGGAGCTTTGGGCCAAAATAATATGACACCATCTGCACGATGAATATTCCAAAGATTGCCCATTTGAACAGGGTTCTTGAGCAGATGGGCGTCCCATACGCTCCTCGCTCCCCTTCCTGGCTCCGATGCCTCACAGGTAGCTATTAAGAAATGAAAAGCGGAGGTGTTGAAGAGACCTGCCGCAAAAAAGCGAAAGCTATTCTAAGCCGAGGCATGTTGTCCAAAGCAGTGCCACCTCCGCCTAAATCAGGGCCGGCCAAGAAAGTAGGCGTCCTGAAGATAGCTCACCCGAAAGCCAAACCTGGGCTGTTAGGTACATCAGAAATAGAATTGGCTCTTGCAAATCCTGTTGGGGTAACTAAAAAGTTTTGCCTATTAGATGCAGCAGGTTCATCGCATGCCCCCCCCACCATGGGCGCCACCACAACTCACGCTGCTCGAGTGCCGGCCTTGGACAATCTCAATGATGACTCATCACCCGATGTTCGTTGAACCCCTTCGCCTGTACGAACAATAAAGAGGCGTGCGTCTCTGCCTCCGTTGGTGTCTAGTGAGTTTTCATGTTTTAGCCTCGCTTTTATTACCGTGGGCGCTGATAGCTGCTTTACAGGTGTTGTTCGGCCTCTGCCCTCGCTGGATTTTCCGCTGGAGGATTTGGGCAAAAGCCTGGAAAGCTGCTTGCATCGTGTAAGTTTTGTTTTGCCTTCGTATTTTCATGCTTTTGTACTCACTCTGATCGACTATTCGATTTCACAGGCTCTTACGCTGTCAAAGAAACAACATATAGAGAGAGTTGTAGAGTCGACTCAAATAGCTAAAAATGCAGAGCTGAAGGTGCTGGTGAGGTCACAGGCTGAGAAAATCATCGAACATGAGACGACTTACGCCGATTTAAAACGTGAGAAGGAGAATGCAACTGCTGGTTATCAGAGGGTGGCAGCAAAACATGATACCTTTGTAGAGAAAGTCGAACTGGAAAAGGCAAAACTTGTGAAGGCCCACGCAGAGGAGGTTGCTAAGCTCCATGGAGACTTGGATTTAGAGATGCACAGCTACACAGAATACCGTCAAACTATGCACCACCGGCTCCACAAGCTTCACGAGACAGTGGCTTCATCATTTGATGAAGTCCAAGCATAATGTTTACCGTTCCCCGACAAATGTGTGAACGTAGAAGAGATGATTGACTAGGTTGTCAGAGAGGTGAAGGCTGTGCCAGACACTGTCTGGTGGCTTAACGACAACTTTGTCGTCCTAGGTAACGAGGGCAACCTTAACATGATGAACGGTGAAGGATGTCAGGAGTTGGGTCGGCTTCACGACCTTGCCACTTCCCACGATGCTGCTGTGCTGGAAGATGTTCTTGAAGACATGCACAAGTTGGCAGGGCGGATCATGTGGAGGTGGTGGAAACCACATGGCCTGCCTGAGGCTCTTTGCTTGCTTGATGTAGCCCGAGTTGTGACTATAAGTCACTATGATAATTGAAAATCAAGAGAAAATTTGGCTTGTAAACTGGCAAACGATGTTGTTGTTTCAGCCAGAGGCTCCAGGCGATGATGATAACGTGATGGCTAGTGTCGTGGGTGAATTCTCGAATGTTGAAGAAACCGTCGAGGGTCAAAATCACGCTGGTTCCCCGCAAGATAACGCAGAAGCTGATGTTGATGCCGAAAGAGCTGAGGTGTGAGAGAACAGAATTTATTGACTTGGGGCGCGTTTCTGTAAAAACCATTTTTTAGCCCATCTGAGGCATCGCACATTTCGTAGCGTGGAACGAGTTTCTCTATGAATATCCTTCGTGATATTAGTATTTGTTTTATTTCACTCGTTTACATGTACTATTTGATTTTTGTTCGAAGCCTGAAGCACGACAGCGCATGGCTGGGCAAGTTGTTCCTACCCACGTGGAGGCGCTGCCTCTTATCTCGGCAATTCCGGCTTAGAAGAGAAAACATGACACTAAGGCTTTGTGGAACACTGGTGCGCGGTGGGCTCTACGCTCCACTAGTGCTAGAGGTCACGGACGAAAGTCTGTGAAGGTTGTAGCTAATTCGACTTTATTAGCTATAGAAGCGGGAGCCTCTAATGAGCTCCCGCTCATGATTAGACAATCTTCAAAAGACGGCCGATACTCTCCTTCGACCAGAATGGAAGAAGTGAAATGGCAAAAAATGCTAGAAAAAATTATAGCGGGTGGCTGTAAAAAATGAGGTTATAAATATCGACAGTGACTAATATTTTCTTGTCGTTGTTGTCTGTTGCCTTCAGTTTCCATGTCCATTGAGGCCTTCGACATTTTTATACCTCGTTCACATTGTCCATGATATGACTTCACCTACATTTGATGTTTGGTTTGTGAAATCGCCTTCGTGCGATTTGCTATTGGGAGTTCGTGTTTGGAACCGAAAAGCATCACCCTCGCCTTCAAGAGTTAGATGAGTGGAGCTGGCTTCAGTTGTTTAATGATTCATAGTTTTCGGTTTAAGAGGTCGCCTCGCGCGATTTGGTGTTGAAAGTTCATGTTCGATAAAACTGAAAAGTGTCACCCTCGCCTTTCAGCGTTAGATGAGCAGAGATAGCTTCAGTTATTTAATGATTCTTAATTTTTGGTTTAAGAGATCATTTTCACACACTTCGCTTGTTGAGAGTTCACGTTCAATAAAACCGAAAATCGTCGTCCTCGCCTTTCAGCGTTAGATGAGCGGAGCTAGCTTCGGTAATCCATTGCAATGCAAAAATCACTAGAGAAGAGATGTTGCATTATGATGCAATCCATTACAATGCAACAACTCTTTCTGGGGCACTGAGGTCATGCCAGGATTGCTAGTTAAGTGGATGCAACAGTATCCTGGCTAATGATATGGTACTAAAATTTGCGCCATTGTCATTGAGAAAACGTCGCTATTGCCCGCTTTCGTTGCTTTGGTTGGGCTGCTTTCATTGATTTGGTTGGGCTAGCTTCGGCAAGCTGACGCTTCTTAGTTTTTGGGTTTGATAGGTCACCTTCGTGCGACTTTGCAATTTGAACCAAAAAGAATCACCATCACATTCAAGCGTTAGTTTAGCGGAGCTGGCTTTGGTGAATTAACGATTCTTGATTTTTGGTTTTGTTAAGTCGCCTTCATGTGAGTTGCTGTTAGCATTTTGCGTTTGTGATAAAAATAAAAGTCGTCACCCTCGCCTTCAAGCGTTAGTTTAGCAGAGCTGGCTTCGGTGAGCTAACGGTTCCTGGCTTTCGATTTGTGAAATCACCTTCGATTTTTATCTATTTGTGCATTTTTTGGTGCCTCTTTTTTCATCGGAGGTCTTTGTTTTGAGCCCCTTACGTTTTAGAGTTACCTCTTTTTTTATCTGAGGTCTTTATTTTGAGCCCCTTGTGTTTTGGGGTTGCCTCTTTTTTTTATCGGAGGTCTTTATTTTGAGCCCCTT
>VSTD030001825.1:0-12544 GCA_008808055.3 Sporobolus alterniflorus | reverse complement strand
TAGTCGGCCTTTACCTTCCGGCAGGTATGACATTCCGACACATAGCGAGCAGTCTCACGCTTCATACTTGTCCACCAAAATTGTTGCCTCAAATCATGATATATTTTGGTAGTACCAGATGAATACAGTACCTCGACGTATGATCCTCATTAAGAATCTTCTTCTTCAAGGTTGCTCTCTTTGGCACAACCAATTGATCTTTGAACCACAATGTGCCTTCTGTGTTCTCGTGGAAACAAGTGACCTTTAGGTCACCCTCTTGCATTCTTCTCTTTATATGTCTCATTCCTATATCTCACCTTTGTGCAGCAATGATCTCACTCCTCAAGGTAGGTGTGAGAGTGAACATTCTCTTGACTTCTGAGTTGGTGCAATTAAAGTCGTACTCCTTGGTTGAAGCTTATTTGAAGGTCGGTTTGTCTAGTTGATGAGATCTTCTAAATTCCAATCTTGTCTTGAATTGTGCCGGTTTGTCAAAGTGTTTCTCAAGCTAGTATTGCAAAATAAAAAGTGTGTGTCGTCCAGATTAGCAAGGATGTTCCATTCATGACTTTCTTCTAAAAAGGATGGTGTATTACTCGAGATACGTAACTGGAATGAAGCAAGTTGTTTGTGGAGTCTCGTTGGTACAACTAGCCTTAACCTGACCGTAATGAGCCTACCACGATGTCAAGCCGTGTTGGACACAAGTCCTACCATGCTCATCTCTAGTCCTTTCATTGCAACTTAAGTTGACTAGTGTGTCTATTACTCTGACCATGTGCACTCCTTGAGTCTTGGTTATCATTGATCCTTGTGCTTCCAGTTTCACAAGTGAATTCGAGTGCTTATCCTTCATCCTTTTGCCGAGCAGTGGTGTCAATGCTGACCCCACACAGAAGCTTGTTCCCGTCTGCAAGATCTCGCCGATAGTAGGCATGATCCCAACCCTCGAATTAAGAAAGTGATCAAGCCTACTTTTGTGACGCTGAGACCAAAAAGTGTTTCATTGACCGTTCTTTGTTTTCCCAGGACCCCTCCTCCTTCGTAATTTCAGGATAAGATTTCTTTAAGGGGAGAGGGTTATAACACACCTAGTGTTACTATAGCAGCCACAACAACTCTACAGTGTTTCCACCGTGGTCACTACAGTAGAAGTCTAGTTCAAACGAGTTTTCAAATTCAAATTGAACTCTTTTTGGATTTTGCATCTTAGTTCTAATTGCCACTTGTAAAGGAACTTTAAATTTTTTTATACAAGTGGGCCAGTATAAATTTACAGTAATAAAGATCTTAAGAAGATAAAATTTTGGTGAATTTCTGGGATTTTTCCTATACGGTTGAAGCCCTTTAAAATTGCAATCAAATTGAAAATCCGTTTCGATTTTGAAGTTGCTCCCAAAAGGGAAATTGTTCACCTTCATCCCTTCTACCTTCTCCAAAGGTTTCACCGTGATTGAAGTAGGGAAGCTATGGATTTTCGAATTTCAAAGTGAATGAATTTTTGTGCACTTTGAAAATCGTTGGAAAATCAAACCGGTGGGCCCACTTGCTGCAACTCAGCGTTGCTTCAACGCTAAGCTGCTGCAACTCAGCGTGGCTTCCATGCCAAGCAAACTGCCTTTGCCTTGCTCAACTTTGCTGCTGCTTGCTTCAACGCTGTTGCTGTGGGCTGCCTCCTTACCTCCTCCATTCACTTCATTTCTTTTCTTCTTTCCCAATCGATAGACCAAGAAGGCAGCCGGTGGCTCCTTCCTCCATTGGCGCCATGTGCAAGCTGCTGCTCCTCTGCTCAACTTTCCACGGGCTGCCTCACTCCAAACCAAGTCTGCGTCCCTCACCGCCTGCTTGCCGTGGCTGGCTTCTGCTTGCTCCTAGCGTTGTTTGGCTGCTGCCGCTGGCTGTGGTCCTGCTGTCGCTGCCGTTTGCTCGCTGCTGCACCTTGCGTGCATATTTTGCTGCTGCGGCTGCCCAAGCTGCGAGCTTGTGCGCTAGAGCTACCACCCTCCTCTCTGCTTGGGCCCCGTCCGCGTCGACCCGAGCTCCGGCCTCAAGCCGGTGCCACGCCAAGGCGAGGCCGTCGCTCCGCCACGCCGTCTGCTTTCCCCCACCACGAAGCCCTTGAAATGGGCAGCCTCCGCCGGCCATTCCATGACCCAGCCAATGACTCTTCGAGGGCCGCCCGAGCTCCACGCACCTTCCTGACCCGGGTGCCGGCTGCCACGGCCACCGGACTGCCTCGGCTGCCGCTGTTCCCCTCCGCTGCCGGGCACCCCTACAATGGCAGCCCGTCTCCGGCCACCGCCCAGGGACCGCCGCCGCCAAGACCTCCGCTCGAGTACCCCGCAGATCCACGACCCCATCACCGGCGCCCTTCACTGCTCCTCCGGCCTGCGTCGCCAATTCTCCATCGTCGACCTGCATCACCGTCACAAGCTTGTCCGGGTGAGTTTCCGTCCTCTGCTGCCCTAAAATTGCCGACCACCTCTACGGCGTCCTCATCGACCGGTTTCCCCACCCATTGCCATAGCTGGCTTGCTGGATTGGCTGGTCGCCGCCGTCAAGCGCCATAGGCGCCTCCCCTGTCTCACTCGGTGGGCTGCCAGCCTGGTTTTGGCCAGCCCATTGGCTGGGCCGGACTAGAAGCCATTGTGGGCTCGACCCACAAGCACAGTAGTTCCTCACTTTTTTCCGATGTTTTAGCTTGAATCAAATTCAAATGAGTTGAACTTCTAAAATTGGTAGTAATTCAAATAAATTTGATAAAATTATAAATTTAATTCCATAATTTGAATTCAATCTTGATATCTGAAATAAAATTATGAAATAATTTTATTTAATTGTTAATTATGGATTTAACTGTTAATCCTTGATAATTTTATCTTACCCTTGTCTCCATGGCAAGTTAGATCATACCCTAATCTTGACCCCAAAAACTAGTGAGCCCCCCATAGCAAGCCGATTTTCTTTTCGAACCTCGCCTTTCCCACTAAAAGCTCAAGTGAAAGACGACATTCTCGGTCCTTTAAACCTTCGAACTATCTTGTGTGGACCATCCTTGGATTGTCGGGCCTTTGTCGCTCTTGTTTAAATTGTGCATGTCATTCCACATTAGGGATTGTCTACGATGTTGAGAAGGGAACGCCAAGTCAGAGCTTTCAGGGATCAACATTCATGAAGCACAAGAAAAACTAACTTTTTTCTGTTTTAAGCAAAGGCAAGCATTGTTGCATACCATCCCCTCTACAGATTTTACTTTATAATTGTCACTATGTTATAGTGATTGTGCATTTAAGTTTAAGAAGTTTATTGAAACCCTAGAATGCATTATATCCTTTGTATAGCACCTAGATCCTATCATGGTGGAAAGTCCATTAGTAGTGCTATGCTTAGCGGATAGAACTCTACTAGAAGTCAGGTGGCAGGTTCAACTCGTGAGATTTAGGGCTTTTTATACCTTGGTTTGAGATTGGAATGTTGAGAACTTGAATAGTTGGTAGAATGGTTTAATATGAGACCGGGTGGGGCAATTAGGGGAAAGCGGATAATACTGGATGGGAAGAAAGGGGAGTGGTCTGATCTGATATTCGAAGCTCCAAGTTGATAGCCCCCGGCTGAGTCAGTTAAGGACCGATCGTCTGGCCCTGGTGAGCAAGTTTGAGTCGTGTACTGGCACATATGAGATTTTTTGGGATCCCGCAAACTGAGTAGCTTCATGTGTCATCGAGTTGGACGATACCTTACCTCGCTTCCTGGGTGTACAATGGAAAAGTGTTCGGGCCACCCACGGTGTGTCCGCCGAGGCATATGCATGGAAGATAGCACTAGGGCAAGGTAGGACCCGGTTCAACTCTTTGACCGCGTCGTGAACTGTTGCCACTCGTGGTGCCCTCCTGACCCCCAGGTGTCGTGTTGTCAGGTTTTTACCCTTGCAAGGATTAAATTGGCTCGAGCCTCCGCGATTACCCTCGGGTATGGGTAACACTTGCCTATTGCGATCATTTCGTAGTAATTCTACTTTCATAATGTTACACTCATATCATGATATGGTTATCGACTACTTGGTAGTCGACGAGATGGTTACTATATCAAAGTTGTTTGATTACACTTGTATGCTTAGAATATGATGCAAACCTATGATGTTAATTACTTAAACTTGTCTAATAACATGCTTAAACGTATTTAAAGTTATTTGTTGTAGGCTTATGTATCCCATACCACTTGAAGCCTTTGCATGTCTAGAAGTCTGACTGCTTGGTCATGATGGGTCAGTCTTACTAAGCATAGTCACTCAAGCTTTACTTTGTAACTTTTTGTGTGCAGGTTCCTCCTCTTCTCTCACTTTCGGTGAAGCCGTTGACGGCTATCAGTGGGAAGTCCACCCTTCTAAGCACTTGATTCTATATTGGAGCCCGTCGCATGCATAGAGTTGCCAAAGGAGGTCTTCACCTCTAGGGTGAGGTGAATGTCCTTGATCATCGAGTGAAACGCTTCCGCAAGCATGTTTTATCTTTTGAGGAACCTTCTGCTTCTCATCCCTGTAATCTCTAAGCTAAAGTGTAGTAATTTAATCTTTAACGAAAGTATGGCTTTGATTGCTTTGTATGTGAGTTGTTGTATTCTCGCTTCATCGAGAATCACCCGATCTAAATCCTGGAAAACGGACCCCTCATTTCTGAGGTGGTTCTGTCACAATGTATTTTTTGATGACATTGACTATTTTGTAGTCATGGCAAAATGTTATTTTATACACTGCATGAGTTACAATTGCATGATTAGCATAGGTTGCTAATCTACTCTTGTTAATTAACATAACTTGGCTAATAATCATATTTAAAAGATGATTAGTAATAGCTGCAAGTAGGCGTGAGTCCATACTACTTTGAGGCCTTTGCATCTCTAGAATTTGTGACATCCGGTCATGACAGATAAGTCTTGTTGAGCGTAGTCACTTAAGCTTTTGCTCTTATTGTTTTTATATGCATATGTGCAGGTGAGGATGTTCCTCCATCTTTCGGCGATGCAGATGAGGGTTGTCAGTGGGAGGTTCAGATCGATGAGGGCTGGGTTCCCTACTGGAACTCGTAGGTGTAGGTCATCCGATGGAGCTCATCCCCTTCTAGGGCGAAGGGTGTGTGCTTTACGTGAGAAATTATATCACGTTCGCATAAAAACTCTGCTATATCTTTCAAAGCACTCTTTTGCCTTCAAAATCTCTGTATCGAAATACATGGCACTCTAATCTATAATAACTACCTTTATAACTTAAACATCATGGTATTGTATGTGTTGTGTTGTGTTTGTAACGTTCTCGCTTCATCGAGAACTACCTGATATGATCTTGGGGGACGAACCTCTGCTTTCTCAGGGGGGTTCTATCACGGTTGATAATCAGAGCAAGATTAGGGTCAAACACACACTAAAGCATCTAAAAATCACAACAACGTTGTCGGTGAGGAATGGTTAGCCCATATAAGGACTATAGTAGTGTCTTTAGGTGGCAAGCTAACATATTTGTTCATATGCCTCTATGAAATTGCTTCACCGAAGGTATGATGTAATTTTTGGAGTGTTGACCTTATTTTGTTGTTGATGACATTACTTTGTTGTTTGTGGTCTTGTAGAACTATTAGGTCTTGTGGATGCCTTCTTTGTTGTTTATGGAATTTTTGGAATTGCGGTTAGGACATTGAGTGCGTATGAAAATACCAATGGCCCATGAAGAGAATGTTAGTGAAAAGCCCATGATGGGGATGCAGTTGGTACAAATGTATCATTCGTCCATGAGGGACTTGATTTATCCATCTTCTGCAGGTACACTAACTTGCGTTAAATCGATAGTAATGTCTATTGAGAGCGTTTTGCCAGCGTGTACGAATGATTCGCATTAGCAAATTGTTGTATTTGTTTTGGTGAGGATGATTAGGCCGAGTTGAATTCTATCAAGTCACCTAATCAACTAAACTTAATAACATGTCAAAGAAGTTGTAATCTCACTGCAGTCCATAATTGTGCCAAAAAGTTTCAATCCGTTCGTTAACTCGTTTCCGCAGCAAACCGCTAACTCCGCGCGTGGCTGTACCGAGATGGCCATAACCGTGGCTGTGGGTGTCAAAAATGTGTGTGTGAGTAGACGTTGGTAAGCTGAGTATGTAAACTTCAAATCATGTATCCAGGACCCAGCATGATTCACTCATCTTTTGGCCCAAAAATCTGATCAAGCGCCTGTATAGTAGTCTGTCCAGAATCTGTTCAGCAGCAAAATCTGACTTCAAAAATTCATATCGATCCAACCGTATGTCAAAACTGGCCCTATGAGTAACCAGAAGAAATCTGGTTTCGTTGGCGACATCTTTTGTATACAAAGTTTCTGGCAAGGTCATGGAAATATTTTATCAAAAACCTGATTTATACAGGAAGGTCAATTCTGCCCAGAAATCCTGATTCAGCAACCGGTCAACTTTCCGATATCTGTAACTCACAAATCGCTAACTGTTTTTGGCCGGTTGACAGACCACAAGAAAGCTGAGAGAGTTTCCTACCCATTTGGTATTTGGGACTTCCAGATTTTTGGCTAATCCGAGACCCAAAAGACTATTTGTCTTGCCGCTGTTCTGTCCAGAGTCAGAATTCAGCAGCAATGTTGATCGTTAAAATTCTATAGTTTCTGAACCGTTTAGCGGACAGAGTCGTATGGGTATGGGTTAGAAAGCTGAGAGAGTTTCTCAAGTTTTTGGTGTTCGTCTCCAGAACAGTTTCATAACAGAACTGCCCTGTTTTCGCTTTTTCCTTACTGCTGTTTGCTTTAAGCAGATTCCCGCATTGCGTTTCGATTGTGATCAACTTGGGGCTTAGTAACATTTTCATGGCTGTGCTTTTAGATCGACATGGACAACTACCCTCACGTCACCATCGCTGAGGATGGGAGGCTGTGTTTCACGGGCCAGCATCACCCGGGGTTTCTGTGAGTGCTTTATGACGCACCTCTCCGCCGCGGCTACAACGGGGATGTACCAATCTACCATGCTCACATGTCCATGGTGCATAGCATGGGGCAATGTGAGGCCAGTGTGACGATTCCTATTCAACTAGAGGAGCCATGGGCAGTAACCCTCATGGGTGTGGAGATGGACGACACCGTCAATAAGATGGCACACTTTGCCCTTGCTTCACTGTGTGGTAGCCGCCTTGCTGACACCGCTGTGACGCCGCTCGTGCCCTTTCCATTTCGCTACCAGGGAGATCCTATGTGGCAGCAGCATTTTAAGGCCTTATCTGACCTCGTGGGTCCACATTACCACGCAGGCATGGCTGCAATGGCTGAGTATGCCCAAGGGTTATTCAACCTGCAACACAGCACTGACATGACAGTGGTTCAGCAGCATCTCTGCCCGGTAGCTTCTGAGGAGCGCTACACAGCCACATCATGGGAGCTCACACAGCTGAAGTGTGAGAATGACCTTCTCCGTGGTGGTACAGTTCCTCCTTCCGAGCAGGACCAGGAGTTGAAGGTCGTGTATCATCACCTCATCAACACTAAGCATGCATGGCACTACAGCTTGATGCATCTCGGGAGATGGTGGATGAACGTACCCACGCGATCATACACCTAGAGCACACCAATGAGCAGTGGGACTTTGAGCTCATGGAGAGGGCAGCAGTGACCGCCTCTCTGGAGCAGCAAGTTCATATGTTATAGCTTCTAGTGCTACCTGCACCCGCCGCACCTACTCTGGAGCCCGACGCCATGTCAGACGTCGATGAGGTGTAAGTTGCGGGTGTGTTTGGATGTAGATAGTGTGATCTTTTATTGTTTTGATTGGATGGGTTAGGCTAGCAAGTAGCTTGATAGCTTGTAACCTTGAAGGTAGCACGTGGCGTGAGAACAAGGTTCCCGCGCTCCTTTTGTTTTTTATAGGCAGGTTATCTTCCACTACTTGTACAAATGTCCTAGGACATCTTTTGTAAAGCTTGTATGGATTAAGATGATGAATGGAAATGGAGGTTACTTTTGTGAATTCAATTGTCTAGTTTTCATAATCAATTTACCTTCTACCTAGCTTATGACATACACTACAGGATGGTTACAATATCTAATGATGTGAGTTACTTATGACAGATGGTGCGAACCAGAGTCGCCAAGGATGCCATGTTTGACATCCCCGAAGGGTCTGTCGGCCATGGTTGTGGCCAAGTTCCGTAAGCCAATCCACCACCACCTCCACCATGGGCACCTGTCAGCATTCAGGACTTGCTGGCAACTCAGAACGAGCTCATGAGGGTGCTCGTGCATAATGAGGCAAACCATGGAGAGGAATGCCTGCAGCACCACTCGCAGCAGGACATGAGCACGTACTACTCTGACTTCCTAACTACTCATCTGGTGGTCTTTTCTGGGGCTAGGGACCCACTTGATGCAGACGATTGGCTCCACATGACTGAATCAAAGTTCGATCTGTTACACTGCATGGAGTAGCAGAAGACTCTGTATGCCACTGAGCAGCTAAGGGGTCTAGCATGGGCCTGGTGGGCATCATATCTCATAGCACTTCCAGCAGACCACCACGTGGCGTGGGATGAGTTCCGTATTGCTTTCTGTGGTCACCATACGCCGCACACTTGTAGAGTTTCTAGAGCTGTGCCAGGGGAACCGTTCTATGTAGGACAACACCCAGGACTTCAACAACCTAGCATAGTACGGGGGCATCATGTTGACAGTGATGCTAAGAAGGCTGAGCTCTACCGCAAGGGGCTCAATATTCAGTTGCAGGACCGCTTAGTGTAGAATATGAACTTGTCCTACAATTACCTTGCCAGTACTGCCATTGATTAGGAGGGCACCATGAGGGCTTGTGAGGTGGTTGAGGAGAAGAAGAGGAAGAGGACCACACCAGGACCCACCGGAGGTAGTTCCAGCGGTGTGCCACCAAAGTACTATATGGTTTACACACCACCCGCGGGATAGCCACGCCGACCTCCACAGTTTTGGGGGAAACGCCATCAGTTGCAGCCACGATAGCCGCAGCAGCAGTACACCCATGTCCCATTCACTCTTTAGCACTAGGGGGCAGCTAGGTTGCCACAACGAGTCACACCCGTGGGGTACCCGTGCCACAACTGTGGGAAGGTTGGGCACTTTGCCAATGTTTGCCACCTGCGAAGGCCAGCAAACTCACCCCGTACTCCGGCACCAATGGCCAACCAGCAGAAGAGCCAGTAGAGGAGCCTAGCGCAATGATCTGGCTGCACCAACTATAGTACCGTGGAAGAGACCCACGGGAGAGGAAGTCCTTGCGGGTACGTTCTTTCTCAATGAACACCCCATCATTATATTGTTTGATTCTAGGGCTTCACATGATTTCATAAGCTCCGCATGTGCCGAGAGGGCAAGCTAAACACTTGTGGCATCAGGGGCGCCATATGTGATCAGTACACCCAGAAGTCAAGTGGATACTGACTGTATAACTCAGAAGGTACTGCTCGAGTTATCCGGGAGGGTAATTAGCACAAACCTTATCATTCTAAGTGGTCGTGGAATAGATGTCATCCTAGTGATGAGATGGATGAAGTTACACAAGGTTATAATAGATATAGCTGCCAGACTGGTCCACTTGTACTTGCCCATGTTTGGAGAAGTAACTCTACATCTTCCTGCGACTTCTCACATTAGGGAATGCTTACATCATGTGGTTGAGAGAAGGTTAGAATCTTGTCTTTTGGATTGACAAATGCGCCAGCACACCTCATGTACCTCATGAACTCCATATTCATGTCGGAGTTGGACAAGTTTGTCATGGTCTTCATTGACGACATACTCGTGTACTCAAAGAGTATAGAAGAACATGAAGAGCATTTGCGAGTCATGCTTCAACAACTATGGGATCATCAGCTCTACACAAAGTGTAGTAAGTGTGAATTATGGATTAGTGAAGTGCCATACTTGGGTCACGTGATATCACCATAAAGAATCGCTATGGAACCTGGAGAGGTGAGAGATGTCTTGGATTGGAAGCCGCCAACATCTGTAACACTCAAGTGTGCAGTTTTCTTGGGTTGGTGGGTTGTTATCGGAGGTTCATTCCGAATTTCTCCAAGATCTCAAAGCCTATCACAGAGCTATTGAAGAAAGGTAACAAATATATATTGAGCAAAGACTGCGGTGAAGCTTTCAACACTTTGAAGATGTTGCTAACCACATCACCGGTGCTAGCGCAGCCCGACATCACTAAGTGTTTTGATGTTTATTGCGATGCTTCCCGCACTGGTTTGGGATGTGTCCTAATGCAAGAAGGGTGATTGATTTCTTACTCCTTGCATCAATTGAGATGCCACGAGGAAAATTATCTGACTCATGACCTCGAGTTGGCAGCCGTGGTGATGGCATTGAGGACGTGGTGACATTATTTGCTTGGGAGTATGGTTCACATCTATACGGACTATAAAAGTTTGAAGTATATCTTTACCCAACTAGATCTGAATATGTGGCAAAGAAGATGGCTAGAACTAATCAAGGATCACGAGTTGGAAGTGCAACTACTTGCCCACTGTATGTTCTTTGGGAAAGGAATCTATCACCCAAGTGTTACCGGAATCGTCAGTGTACAACATCACTCTGACATCAACTTTGAGGAGTGAGATCATTGTTACACAGAAGCATGACAAGAGCATGAAGCACATCCAGAGAAGGATCCAAGAGGGTGATCCAATGTTTGTGTGTACACTGTGGTTTCAGGATCGATTGGTTGTACCATGAGAGAAGCCTTAAAGAAAAAGATACTTGACGAAGCTCATACGTCGAGGTACTATATTCATCCGGGTAGTACCAAGATGTATCATGATTTAAGGCAACAATTCTGGTGGACAAAGATGAAATGCGAGATAGCTCGCTATGTGCCAGAGTGTGATACCTATCAGAAGGTAAATGCCAACTACATGAAGCCGGGAGGGTTACTGCAACCATTGAATATTCCGCATTGGAAGTCGGATGACATAAGCATGGATTTTAATGTGGGTTTACTATGACTACCCACAAGTTCGATTTGATTTGGGTGATCGTGGATCGGTTCTCCAAATTGGCTCAATTTATACCTGTCAACACCCACTATGATGCTCAGAAGTATGCTGAGATATATGTTGCTTGTGTGCTATGCTTGCATAGAGTTCTGAAGATGATGATCTCCGATCGAGGGCCATATTTTGTCGCTCGCTTTTGGGAGCAAATGCATGTGTCCCTAGGGACTCATTTGATTCACAGTTCAGCCTACCATCTGCAGATGAATGACCAAACTAAACGAGTAAACCAGATCCTGGAGGATATGTTAAGAGCTTGTGTAATGGCACACCCAGGGAGTTGTGATAAGAACTTACCCTGGGATGAATTCTTGTACAACAATAGCTACCAGGAAAGTATGAAAATGGCACCATTTGAAGTGCTATATGGATGATAATGTTGTACTCCACTAAATTGGAATGAGCCTGGGGAGAAAGATATATTTGGACCTAATCTTGTTGAAGAGGCTAAAACAACCGTCAGTCGTATTCAAGAAAACCTAAGGGTAGCAAGATTGCGCCAAGAGAGTTATGTAAACAAGAGGTGCCGACATTTGGAGTTTGCAGTTGGGATCATGTGTATCTCAAGGTTTCACCCATGAAGGGCATGAAAAGATTTAGAATGAAAAGAAAACTAGCATCTCGCTACATTGGACCATTTCCCATCCTTGAGAAATGTGGGAATGTAGCGTAAAGCTGAAACTGCCACCATCATTGGTAGGGCTGCACGATATCTTCCACATGTCCCGGTTAAAAAAGTGTATAAAGGCACCCATGGATGTAGTATTGCTGGAAGTGGTACCATTCAACACTGACTTGACGTACCCCGAGCATCCGGTCAAGATCTTGGACCAGAAGGACCGTGTCACACGGCGCAAAACTATCAAGTTTTTCAAGGTGCAATGGAGTAACCATACTGAAGAAGAAGCCACTTGGGAAAGTGAAGACTTTCTCCAATCGTGCCATCCGGATTTCGCTTTGGCATAGTTAGGCTGTGTGTGACTGTTCGCTACCCCTATTTAGTTGTCTTCTACATTGAAATCTTGGGATGATATTTTTGTTAGGGGGGAAGGGCTGTAACACCCCTAATTTTTGCTATAGACATTCCTTGTACTATACAGTGCATCATCTTGAACATTAATGGAAATTTAGAGCAATCAAACTTGGTACAAGTTTGGTTTCAAATTCAAATTCTTTCTTGTATTTCTCAAGCCAAGTAAATAGTGCATGGGTGGAAACTTTCAATCTAACCATACAATCATGTCAATCTAAATGCATATTCTGTGAAAAGAAGGCAAATAGTAATTTTGGGGAATTTATCAATTTTTTCCAAACAAGTTTGGACCTCAAATAAATTCAATTCAAGTTCAAAAATAGTTCTTCTTCCAGAATTTTTTATTTCAATTCTGCTTCAAATTTGAACTTGATTCCAAAAGGAAAGTTGTTCCTTATCACTTAAGCTAGCAGCATACAAAATCTGTGAACTTTTAGAGTAGTATAAAGGTGGATTTTAAAA
>VSTD030001824.1:0-12547 GCA_008808055.3 Sporobolus alterniflorus | reverse complement strand
CGACTGCAGTGGCGTCAGGAACTCTAGCATGATTGCACCTGGACCTCCTGGTCCGACGATTCATTTGGCGCAGCTAGTGCTCAAGAGCGATTTGGCGTGACTGCAGCCACGCCAGACTGCATGGCATGACTCGTCTAGGTTGTACTAGGCCGATGGCACTCTTGGCGTGGCTAGTCGTGGCGAATGGCCTAGCGCGACTAGCCCGCATCCTCCTGGGCCACTGACACCTTTGGCGTGACTAGCTGATTTGCACTACTCATGCCGATTACTCCAGCGTGATTGGGCAAATTGTACAAGTCACGCCAGATGGCCTAGCATGACTCATGCAAAAACCAGAGTGTTTCAAGCACTCCTGGGCTAACCGGGATTATCCGGAACAGACAATAGACATAGAGAACATATACAACACATATTAAAATCCATAAACAAGTTCTAAGAGATTGTAAACAAGTTCAAAGAGTTAATGTCACAAGTTCATCACACAAATTCATGCCCCCAAGTTCATCACTACATCACGACGTTCGTAACACAAATTCAAGGGTATGTTGTGTACACCGGCTTCTTCTTCTTTGGCCGCTTTTCAGCCACGACGTTACCTGTTTGGATGCCAAGATCCTTCCGAGAGCATCAGCGTGGATGTGGTGATGCCTTTTGAGTCACAGGAGGAGCGTCTGGAAGCTAAGAACTCCCAACCTCATCCTAACAATGTGACAAAGTAAACACCTTAGTATGTTGAAATAAGAGTCATTTTAGATTGTTATTTAGAACATTCGTACCTTAGACCTAAATGTGTCCTCGTTTAGGTACGTCTCCACATCGGTACTTTCATCACTCTTGCCCTCAGTCTCCACAGACACATTGGGACTCAGGGCACGAGTACCTTTTCCATGGAGGTCTCGACACTGCAAAGGACCTGCTGCGGCAGCCTCTGGAATTGGATGGAACACATCAATGCCACCAATACAGTTGTAGCAAAACGCCAGTCGTTGGGCACTCTTATGGACCCTCTACACAAAATAGAGCGCAATACAAGTCATTCAACGATAGATTAGGATGAAGTAGGGAAATTGAAGACAATGATTACCTCAGCATAAGCACGGAGCGTGTTATGGGCCGCAGCGGAGTTTGGCGAGTGCCTCAATGCATCATCGGCCTCGTTTGCAAGCCGTCCAAGCTGTGTAGCCTGACCAACATTAGTGAATATTAAGAACTTCACTTTCAAAAAAATAAATAGAAATATGAAAAATACATACCACGTAGTTTTGGAATGGACCACTCTCCGGTTGTTCGATGCCTTGCCTTGTGATTTCATCGTACTCATCAATAATCTCATTATCGTCATCAGAGTCAGGTAGTTGGGCTATATGCTCCTCAGTGTAGGCTGGCTTCAGGAAAAGTCGGGACTGCAGGTTAAGCCACCTATGGTACTCCTTGTACGGTCCCGTCCTATGCACAGCACCGCTAAGGTAGTACATCCGACGTGTCTGCCGCTGATTCTACAATTCAATATGTGCAGCATGTTCAGCACTCTAGTCCACTGGACCCTTGAACTTCCGCCGGGTTATCCTGCGCATGGAACAAACCGCAACTTGATGCCAAAACCTGACAACTTTGCAAAAAAATACACTATTATAGGTGAAGACTCTAGGACTTACTTGTGCAAGGAAACGTCCATTGACACGTGTTCCACGACAACAGGCTGAAACTTTCCAAACTGGCGCAAGACACGGTTAGGCACCTATCACTCCACCATGTAGTAGCATATCAGCGGGAGTTTGGCCATCCATAACTCCTGGTCACGCTTGCAAATGGTGTTTAGAGCCATAGCTTCGACCTCATTGGTGTCGTATGGCTGCCAAATAACCTACAATTTTTCAACAAATGTTAGTATTACTAAATAAATGACATGCAAATAAAGGATTCCGTACTTGTGTCACCATTATGCAGTCGAACACATTTATATACGTCATATAGCGACCGGTCAAGGTGCCTGTGACGTTCGTGATGTTTTGCTAGCAGTGGGCCATTGTGGGTCAGCATTCTGCATCGTGAAATGGCCGGTGCTAAAACTAAAATTCCAAATAATTAGCAAGACACACTTAGTACCAATTATGCATAATGAAAATAAAAAAAAAATGAGTGCTTACCTCAGGTACACTCTGATACGGTCTACCGATCGGGAAACGCTCCCACATCCAAACATGTAGGAGGTACGCACAACCGCTAAGGTTGGCATTATCACCAATCCTCATGCAACCGTCACATAGCGCATGGTACAACCAAGCAAGGGCAACATACCCATAGTTGTACGTGGCTATAACGTCCCAATCCAGGCAACGAATCGAGAGCACCATCCAAGATATGGTGTTCCCACTCCCATCTGAAAAGAGGAACCTGACAACCATATGCCAAAGCCAAGCTCAAGCGTATCTAATTATGAAGACATTGAATTAGAATTGTTAACAATAACCCAGTAGTCATATGCCAAAACCAAGCCCGAGCGTACCTCTGAACGACTCCGTCGTTACCATTCTCCGGGCAGTTCTCAAAGTTAGCTGTGAGCCACCCAGAGTGAATGCCCAATGGCTTCTTGTCCTTCTGGTCTGGGGCAATGTCGGTGATCGAATGTCGATAGAAGCCCCGACGTTGTCCCTCCACCCACCTGGAGACACCGGCCCACAAATTGGGGTGCCGTCAATGGGAAGACCAAGGATCATGGCGATGTCCTGAAGCATCACTGCGGTCTCACCCCATGGAAGGTGGAACGTGTGGGTCTCTGGACGCCACCGGTCAACAAGTGCCATCAACACGACGGAGTCCATCATCGGCAGACCGCCAGTGATGAGCCGAGCAAGCGACAGGAATCCCACACACCGTATGAACGACATGTACCGCTCGTCCCACGTCATGGGGTTGTGTGTGTGGATATTGAGTAGGTGCAACAACTGAACGGCAACAAGACTACTATACATTATGTTCATCTGTTACAACTTATAAATGAAAACAATAAAATACATCAAATGAACCATATAACGATACTTACCCAACTCTCGTCCGTGATAACACATGCTCAGTGCTTGGTGTCCCAAGAGGAATCAAGTAGGGGAAACTAAGGGTGCCTACCTGCCATTTCTCTGTTAAACAATAAAAATAGGTTAGAAGACATTAATAAACAAAAAATGATATGATTCAAACAATCAAATTACATATCCATCATATAATATTGAAACATAGCTACAATACATGTGTGATACCTCTATGATATTTGTTGTCCCCGATCTACGATTCCTACCCATGGCGCCATGCGTTCTTTGGTTCATCTTTGGTTATTCCTTGTGTCTATCCATGGTGTGTCCTTCACCACGATAGATGAAACAATGTACTTTATTTTTAATTTGGTCAAAGTCATCGGAACCATACATATCATTATCGTAACCCTTCTCCATATCATCCATCCCGTTATGGAAGTGCTTCTTCTTCCGCCTCCCCTTCCGCATTTTTCATGTGGCCACGTTCGATACATATTCCAGTCTGTCATACAACGACCATTGCGACGGATCAAGCAATGATTCAAATATGGGCTCCCATGTCTTCTCCTTAGCAGATAGTGAGTAGTACGGTGACATGTAGTTACTTCCCTTGTGCAGCACGTGTCGCATACAACAGGCATGGGAGCAAGAAAGATGAAGCAACTTTGGTGTCATATATGTACAACTCACAACATCTCCAATCTCCACGCGAAATATGTGTCCTCCAAATACCTCACCACCAATATTAGTCCGACTTGATGACTTTACTTGGTACGCAAGCTTCATCGGATCAAATATAGCGGCAACTTCATTATTTGGTATCTCACCCTGCTCAAGAAGGTGTTTTCTTCCAGTCCCCCCCCCCCAACGATCCCCTTTTGTAAGAGTGTTGCATGCTTTCTCCCACCTACCAACAAAGTACTCATTACACTTGTGAAAAGTGTAATCCACAATACCAGAAATCGATAACGAACGGATGCCTTTTAGAACGAAGTTGAATACCTCTGAGATGTTGGTCGTCATGACTCTATAGCGATAACCACCCTCGCCAAAAACAAGAACCCACTTAGATTTCTCTGACAATTGCTCAAACAAATAGGCATTTGCATCATTATTGAGTATCTTCTCGAACTCTTTCAGTCTAACCTCAAATTTCTTCTCCTCCTTAATCTTGCAGAATGCCTTCAACCATTCGATAACCTCTTTGCTCTATTGCTTCTTCCAAATGTTTGTGGCAAAATGGCATGTACACCACCACCTGTGTATAATGGGAGGGTACCCCTCAAGATGTTCTTCAGCACCATTAAGCAAATCAAGGTGACAGTCTAAAATCATGCAAATTGATCTATCCAGGCCATGTACTTCCTTTATGACAAAGGTAAGGAACCATGACCAGCTATCATTGTTCTCACCTTTGACTAACGCAAATGCAAGCAGCAGTAGGTGATTTTCTGCAGTTATGCTAATGGCAACCATCAAAGTACATTTGTACTTCCTATTTAAGAAAGTGACATCAACACTAATTATTGATCTACAGTGTGTGAAGCTGGACACACACTACAGAAAGCACGAGAATACGCGCTTCAGCACCAGACAATAACAACCTTTATCATTGGGCAACCACTTACCACAAGTGTCGATGACACATTTAGTACCTGGGTTAAAATGTAATATGACACTTAACATCTTCGGTACTTTTACGTAAGCTTCTTTCCAATCTCCCCACAAAAGTGCCAATGTGTGCTTCTTAGCCCTCCAATCTTTGCTATAATGAACCTGATATGTTATTAGGTCATGAATGGCCTCAATAAGAGCAGCTACCATTATATCAGAGTTAGCCCACACAATTGAAACAATTCGATGACTAAGGTACTTTGTCGTGCATTGAGAGTGAATGTGACGGACTTTTGACGTACCACAAGTATGAGATTGCTTCACCCTTGATACCCTACACTAGTGAATCTCATTTTTCGTATGACGTAGCCAGACACCCCAACTGCAGCTTAAAATTTGACACCTTATGATGTACCATGCATCTTTATTTGACTTCACCATATAGAATGGCCGATGGTGTTGTACAGCGTATTCCTAAAAAAAGAACTTGACGGCGTCGAGTGACTCAAACAGCTGACCCTTCTTTATGACTTCATCCCGAACTCTTGGATTCCCTTCATCATCCACTACTGCACTGCCACATATAGCCAACCCAATGTGACTTATGTCCTTGTTTCAACTTCAATGCCCTCAACTCCTCGTCTGTGTAATATAACCTCCAGTCAATATGACTTAATGTTGAGACATCACATACAACAACTGCTGACTGGGGTATATTTGACTGGTTGCCTTCACCACCTATGAAGATCGATACATCGGGAGATGTGTCAGACGGAGCTTGCATGTTTTCTTCATCGCTCTCGCTACTTGATGATTCATTATTTTCATCAATGTTCTGCTCATTATCAAGATTCTCATCAAACATGACGGTGTCAAATTCATCTCTAACCAATGCAACATTAAGAGATTCAGAATTCATTTTTGCCAACTCGCTACCCAGGCTAACCCCATGAGTAACACCCTGACACTCCTCTTGGCTCGGTACTTCCATGGCAATAGGATCAACTATAATCTCCTCCGTAGTCATACCCATCTTATGCACAGTCATGTCACCGTCAGGCAACGGTACACATTCTACTACTACATTTGCACCCTTCAATCCAGAGTCCCTAGCACATGTTTTATACAACTGTCATTCCTCTTCGGATCCTAAAGGTAGCATCACATAAATCGGTCTATTTTCTCCCATGTCGTACCTTCCGTGCAACCTCATATCACATCCAACATTCATCACTGCCCTGACTCTAGCAACTATTTCATTGAATGAAGATGGTTTTTCAAAGGTCAACACATGTGGACTCATGCCAACTAACTCAAATTGCTCACTAATTGACCCACTAAAATATAAAAGGATCACACGGTCCATCTACATTTTCATAACAAATGTATCAGTTAAACACTGCATAACTATGCAATTTAAAAAAAACTTAAGAAATAAGGCTACGACATGGAATACATAACAACAACATCCATTATTCTTGACGTAATAGGTACGTTCATAATGAATTAAAAAACATAAGGCTACCACATAGCAAATTCAATTTTAGATTAATTGAATTCAAAAACTTAGGGCTCACACGAATTTCAATTAATTATATGTACAATTGCCAATTCAACTTTCTAACATCTAACTAGCATCCAACGATTGCCAAAAAAATACCTAGCATCAAACTAAATCAAATCAAACATAGCCTAAAATTCAAATTTCTATTAACTACAAAAATTAGGGCTACCACGAAATTCAATTTACTAAACCTACATGCAACTCAACACCGACATAAAATAGGACTTCATCTAGTACAAACTACTATCCAAACTACTATGATTCAAACTAAATCAAATGATTACCTAAAATTTTCTAAAATCCCTAACCTACTCCATACACCACGTTAAAGACAAATCTACTCGGTTAGAAGTGGAGAGCAACCTTCGGGGAGGACGAGGACTGGAGTTGGGGATGAACGGCGCGGCAAACGGCGGAGCGGCGATGGATCGCCTCGGTACGAGAGAGGACAGAAAGAGATGAGAGAGGAGGAAGAAAAGGCTCGTGCCGGCTTACATTTCCCACCAATCGCGCCAACTGGTCTAGCGTGACTTAGTCACACTGACTACTCTAGCGCGGTTGATGGACACATGGTGGAACACGGCTGGGTCGCCAATCATGCCAGAGCAGTGGGCGTGACTAAGTCACGTCAGACGCAATGGCGCGACTAGTGCTGACGTGGCGCCACATCACCGGTCAGGGCACGGGTAGCACCATGATTCGCACCAGTTCACATGGCACGACTTCTTCATAGGTCACGTCAGAGGGATTGACATGACTTAAAAAGGTCAGATTTGGAGAGAGAGAAATGTCGGGTTCATTTCTCAAAAAAATTAAAAGCTAAAATAGGGGGAAATCGCAAAATCACCCCGTGCTAGGCCAACCAGGTATGGCCCACTTAAGCAAATCGGGCCCTAAGCCGAGCACTAGCGGCAGCCCATTGTACCCCTTTATTTCCGTCTGTTTTATTTTCGAAATTAATGCACAATCAAATTCTAAAAACAATATCTCACTCGTTCGAGCTCCAAAGAACCTGATTCTTCTTCCTAAATTCAAATTCCATATAGTGATATATTTTCACATTTTCCCAATGTATTGATGTGTGTTGTGATGATTGTTACACTTTGCGATAAATAAATTCAGAGAACCACTCGAACCCAACAAAACAGTAGTTGATTGTGAGGACCCAAACATGACAAAGGCAAGTTCCATTGGGCCTATTTGATCATATTGATCCTATGAGTGATTGTCCAGAGTAGAGCCCGAATAGTAAATTACTGCATTGATGAATGCATTTACCTATTGTGAACCATATTGATGACTTGGCTACATATTGATATTATGCATGTCAGTCTGCATTTGATGATTAATATTTCTTTGCTTATTTTGTGCATGGTTGAGTTAAATGGTTATGAAAGAACAGTTTGTTGATGAGATATTGTTGGTGTCATGTTAGTGCTACCGATGGTGTATGCTTAGTCTCGAGGGCTATTATGGTGATAAACTTTGAGTAGGTGAGATTTGTAACAATTATCTTAAAGGACTTATTGTGGTGCCATCTCACATAACCTTTGTTAGTACAACCACTCACCCTGAATGGGCAGGACATAGTCTAATCCCATTGACTATTCTAGTGTTGTCCAATGGTTGATATGATTTGGGTGGAAACCGAGAGTGGTCTTGGTTTTGATGGTTGATGGGTGGTCTAATCGGAATATGCCATGGCTGAGTGTTGGCTATGTGACTGATGAGCAATTCCAGCTTATGGAAAAAGTGTACAAATTTTGCAGAGTTCTAAAACTAATTTGAATAATCGTATCCTCGGTATAGGACATGTTATGGTGTGCAAATCACAGAAGAACAGGGAGATGCGATTTTTTGTGGCACCCACGATGCACCGGCCCACAGCGGATGCCCTCACCATACCAATGGTCGCCTGATGAGATGGGTATGAGAAAGCGGTGCAAAATCATAGCAACTTTGATTTCAATTAGTGCATCAATTTTTTGTCAGGTTGCTTATTGTCTTAGCTATAGAGGTCGTCGCGGGTTGGTGTAGGGATGGCAATTCATGAATGGATAACGGGTACTCGACCTGACGGGGTCAGGTAGAGGGACGATTTTTTAACTGAAGGTGGCACCCGTACTTGATCAAAACTGAGACAGGTATGGGGCGGGTATTTTTTCTCACCCGCGGGTGACCTGACAGATATCTGATGCTTTACTACTACTATGTTTCTAGATTTTGAACAATTGAAAATGTGATTATGACTTGTTGATCCTTGAATTTTGCTATCCGGATATCTCATTTATTTGTTGAATAATAGTTATAAACAGATGTATATTGTGTTGTATTAATTCAAACGGTTATTTTGATATGTTTTTTTCACGCGTGGAATGATAGACCCAACAGGTACTAGATATCCAATTGAAACCTGACGGGTACAAATACAAAAGCTTACTCATGGATATGGACCTAAGATTCTATCCGTGACCTTTGTGCTACCGGCTAGATGGCTATTTGCTCTACCAGCCCCTAATTTGACCCATTGCCATCCCTATGCCGATGTCGGCCACAGAGCATAGGCATGCTAGCCCCTATTTGTTTCAACTTTTGGTCACTTCAATTTTGAGAAACAGGGCCTTAAGTTGATTTTGGTATGAAGACAGTAGGATCTCCACCACCGCCACCACGTCATTCAGTTGAAGCCGCCCCTGAACATTTTTTTTCGATAAAAGGGTCGCCCCTGATTTCATTTGACAACAAAATCAGCCATACAGGCAATGTTCAGGTCCTGATTCTCGAAGCTGGTTATACACCACTCCCTCCACAAGTCTAGGTCCCGGTTTACACTACCAGCTACATGACCCGGTAAGAACATAGTACTTTCATCACATAGCAACTCATTCACCCAGCGCTCAGTTCTAGTTATCAAATGTTCCTCATCAGTTCTCTCCGGCTGGTCAGACCCCAAAGATCCTAAAGGTGGATTTTGTTGGCTTGGAAGCTCCTTGTCCTAGCATAAGCTTGTTGGGGGGAGGGGGAGGGCACTCCTGCTTCTCTTCTCCAGCTCGCAGGCCCATTCTTCTAGCTATGTCTCGTCTTGGTTGTTCACCAGCTTCCAGTTCTTTAGAAGTCTTAACACAGCTTCTCATCACATCCATCATTCCTGTCCTGCTCTCCCCCTGAAAACACAAGTTGTTTCTTTTCTTCAAGGCCCAAGACAGCAGATGAGAAAACATTAACAGGATTATACCTTTTCCCTTTCAACCACCAAGTGGCCATTGTCTCAAAACCCGAAAATACAGGCAGCCCCATAATATCAGAGACAATCCCCCACGTATATTGGGCACACAGCAATTAAAAAATAGGTGATTGACTGATTCTGCATCAGTGCAGAACAGGCAAGTTTTATCCTCCACATGCTTTCTTTTGGCTAAATTATCCCTAGTGAGAACCTTGTTATTAGCTAGGAGCCAAAGAAAAATATGGATTCTAGGCAGGACCTTGATCTTCCACATTGCAGGAATGTATGTGTCACCCCTATGTCATTAATGACAGCATATAAAGATTGCACTGAGTGAGTATCGACCTGAGGAGTTAAATTGTCATATAATGTCGTCTTCCTCATCTGAAAATTGTATATTACTAGCTATTTGCCATATCTCTTCCCACTAATTCATAGTTTCCCTATTAACAGTTCTTCTGAATCCAAACTTTAAGTTTACTCCATCCCAAGCCTCATTGATAGTTTTTCCTTCCTCATTCACTATAGAATAAATATCCCAAAATTGAATAGTTGCGCTGCCAAACCACTAATCTTCCCAAAATTTGACATTTTTACCATTGCCAACTCTCTATCTATAACCCATCTTTGCAGCTTTAGCAACCCCCATAACCCCTTCTAAAAGGGAGAGCAATTTCTATTATTACAGTAGAAAATATTAGGAGACTCTGGAGAATATTTAAAGTCAATGATTTTTCTCCACACCTTATCCCCTGCATAATATGTTTGTATTCAGGAAGCAGGGAGGCAAATGTTTAAAACCCTTAAGTCAGGGATCCTCATTATTTTAGAAAAAAAATTAGCCGTTTGAGAATTTTTTATCTCAATGGCCATTTAGGGAACTTGATGACTGGCATAAGGTAGATAAAGATACTTGCTAAACAAGATTTAAGCATTAGCCTTGCTTTATAAGACTTGTCTACCCTTCCACCCCGAGATTTTATTGATCACCTTATCAACTATGGGTTAGATGTCCTCTCTTCTAGCTTCTCGTAGTGTACAGGAACCACCAGCCCCTGAACATTTGCTGCGATGCTTCACACGAATAATGCAAATCATCGCACAAACAGTAACTCAGTCAATCAGCGCTACTCTAAATGGGCCAGTTTGCGCCTACATCACGTACTCTTGCCGGTTCCACATGCCACGTGGAAATGAAACCAAATCAAAACAATAAACAAGTGACAGTCAACTTATACTCATGCTCCGAACACAACAGGGTTAAGTTGCACAGATCATCCAACCGGGCCAGCATCATCTTCAACAAGAACCAATTTAAGTACAGGACCATACCGTTCAGAAATGGTCAGCAGTCTAGATTTAACCTCTTCTGCACGACTACAACAACAGGAGGTTCGGTTTCTGGCTTTCTGCAGAATCTGCACGCCTACAACAGGAGGGGTCTATCCGTTTTTGCTGGGTGTCAACCCACTGATGTTTAATTACCGTTCCTGTGAATTGGTGGCAGGAACGAGGTACACAATAACACATGCTACCGCCTGTTTACCGGCTTGTAAAGCACAACTGTCACAAACTTCGCCCTGAACCGATGAGTGATCCCCAAGGCGACAACAGATCTGGTGTTCTCCCTCTCTATGTAAAGATGGTTGAGAACCACATTTTGCGGCAGAGGAAGGCTGCACGAGTCATCATGGCTTGGTGGGAAGCTCAATAATGTATGCTGGAGATGAGGAGGTACCAATGGGGGCTCCCGACCTTCATCTTCATTTCCAGGAACAGGGTTGTTGTAGCTAGCATCTGGTGATGCTGGGACCTCAAATCCAGCAACATTCACCCCTTCCTGCATCAATGTTACCCATCATAAGGGACAACATAATGTAGGCAATGCCTTTGAAAGAATGATAGGAGCATAATCAAACAGTTCTTACATGGTCATCTCTCCCTTGTCGGTCCATATTTCCAGCAGCCTGCTGCCTAACCCACTGAAAGAATAGAGGAAATGTTTCATGTTACCCAAATTAAACATAAATAGATGGCATTTAAGAAGAATTGCATGATTTTTGCATATTTTTTCCTCATACCAACCTGGAAAAAATCCCTGGCAAAGCAGGGTTAAAAAATGAGATGCTTATTACAAATCAGGAAATTGATATATCTTAAACACCTTAAAAAGGACCATAACAGGATTGATAAGCACTAAAGGGCATCAAGCTCTATCTGTGTCAATTGCCCCTCTAACCAGCCACAGAAACCTGTAAGCTACCCTAAATATTTGTAGCCGAGAAATGAACTATTATATGTAATCGACCAAGTTTGGGCTAACATCCCAGCTTTTGAAGCATTGATTTACATACTGCTTCAGAAATGGGCAGAATCACTGGCTAAAAGATTTGAACTGACACATCAAGTCAGATGAGTGAATTGGCCCAGAACAGGCAGTTGCAGATGTTAACATAACTAATGCAACCTGAGCGATAATTCAATAATAGGTGAAGACAAGAAAAATAGAATGGAGTTTCATTTTTGTTATACTGAATAACATAACTAAAATGAATTGAAGAAACATGTTAACTTCTTAAGTGGGAGAGAGGCAAATAAAGTAAACTATATCCCACAAGTTACAACAATGCTCAGCAGTATCTAACAGAACCAGTAAAGTAAATAGGGTCTGCATATTGCAGATATAGTCCACGTCCACCAATAAACTCTCTACAACAATATCAATAACACTTCTTTAAGAAGGCAAAGAACTACTCAGTAGTCAGAAGCTCAAAATACAAAATATGCTTGTCTCACCAAACTTGATATACAACATAACCGAATGTTTTAAATATTAAGTAACGAGTTGAAATATTACCAGGTTGGACACTATGCTTATGGTAATCACGCCCCAGGAAAAACAGAACAGCCCTAGTTAGTGGGTTAGTGGTTCCAGCATAAGATGAAATAACGGAATAAAATCATGACAATAATTGCTGATCAATCTTTATATACTTGAGATATGTGGTGGAATAGACCATCTGGACAGTTCACAGATTTTTTTGTTTCGCCTTTTAATGCCATGACATGATTTTTAAACAAAGTTATATAAAAGCTTTTATTATTTGCCAACCT
>VSTD030001823.1:0-12551 GCA_008808055.3 Sporobolus alterniflorus | reverse complement strand
TTTCTACTTCTTTTGGGATCTTTCCCGATTCTCTTGGGGATGTCCCCTAGGATTTTTTGGATGTCCTTGATGTGGATCTATTCTCTCTATTTATAGTCGGGGAACCACCTCATAGAGTTTAGCTGAATCCCGACTCTAACTTTAAAAGATAGAAACTCCTGATCCTAATCCTACTACAAGTTATCTTGAAGTTACAATATGACTCTTGATATGTTACTTGTTGGACTCAATCTTTTTTTTGACTGGTCTATTTATCTGATCTTTGATATTCAGTGGTCCCCTAGTTCAGATAAAAATTGAGGTATTGTCGGATATAAAATAAACCCAGCTACTAAAACACAATAATTTGCACTATTCTCGTTAACCCATAATACATGACACCGTGCCGTGCCGTGCCGATCGATACCTCCATCGCACATCGGCATATCGACGATAGACATGCAAGCACGGGTATTAGCGTCTTCCCTTAGACCCGTGGAGCCCAGCCTAGTCTGAGACGTGAACGTAGTAGCAGCATCACGATCGCTGTGTGCGGCACAATGGATCGCACCGGGTGACGGAGCCGCCGTTCCTCGGCGACGCTGACGCGACGTTCTACCGTGTGTCCGGCTTGCTGTGGTCCGGGGAGCCGACACGTTGTATAGTGAATGTTTGGATGGATATCCGACGCGGACGGCTGCGTTTGGTTGTGCACGCGACGTGTGACGTCACCCCTCTCGTCAAATACCACTATCTCTTCAAGTAATGAAAACAATACGGCGCGGCAGATGTCTGCCATACGAGGACACTCGTGAATTATCTTCAAACCTGGGCTTCTGGCTGTATTTTTTTCGAAAAAATCAGCTGTCATGAGTACTAAAATAAAGCAGCTCCCTTTCCACTCGATACTGACCGCCAGATCCTCTCCCGCCGCGATAAACAACGTGCACACGTTTCTTTCTTTCGTTCAACACACACATATATAGTTGGGGAGAATCTGGAAAATGGCCATCAAAATTGTGTGAAGGCACTATCTCATCCCGATGTGTCGGCAAGAGTGTCCCGATAAAACAACCACGGAACAAACAAGAGAGACGGAGCACAAGCAGAGGACAGAGACCCGATCGGTAGTCGGTAGAACCAGCACCGTGATGTGTGGTAGGCCATACTGGAGTATAGACAAAACGCACACCACACGGGCCGGCCGTGTACCAACGACCAGGGGGAGGAATGGATGCAGATCCGCAAAAAGCGAACCGATCCAAGGGGCCGGGACCGGGATAGCGAAAGCGACTGCCCGGCGACCACGTCCAGCGGAGGAGAAGAACGTCGCGCACGGGGCCAATCCGATATCGAACGCGCGCCATGCCGGACGAAGCTTCGTTCGTTTGCTCGCTGCGGCCCGCGGGGTCCGGGGGGTCGGCAGTGCATGCACCGGCGGCCGCGTATCCATCGACGCATGGATGGGTCCTTCTGGCGCGCGCGCCCGCCCGCGCCGACCCGTTGAGTCGAAGTCTCTAGTCAGACGCCAACCCGGCCGGTGTCTCGTCGCGCCCCTGGCGAATCGCAACAGCCCGCGATCGGCCGGTGCGTCGTGTTGAAGCGCCAGCGGTCGGTCTAAACCGCAAGCCACCGCCCGATCTGGTTCTTGCATCAACGCGCGTTTTTCGTTATTGGGGAATCAGGATAACCTTAGCGGCTAGCTCCCGTCTGTGTTTACAGCTGGGGATGACGACAACTACTGTTACGTCGTCGGTTCAGTCACGAGCAAGGAAACAAGGGATACGTCAGGTGAATTTATAAAACAGAGACGCGGACAACACGTCCACGGTTATGCAGCATCAACGAGCACTAGACTTAGACTAGACTAATCGCCGGAGATATGCCGTCTGTAGTGTCATCTCGGATCGCTGCTCTGACTGGTCGATGCAGGGCTTCGCTTTAATCTTCTAGCGTTTCTCTTCGCGCGTTGCATAATGCCCGGACAAAGATCGATGTTGCCGTCCGGCGTGACGCATCAGCAAACGGGTTACCTGGGTTAGTGAAGTTATTAGCTCATGCGACGTCTCGTCAGAGAGGCAGCAGGAGCTGTCGTGCTTTTGGGGCGCCACGTACGAGCGCTTCAGCTGGATGACTGGTGGACCCTCCCTTTTGCTAGGATTAGTGTGGTCAACAACAAGGTAAGCGACCGGTCATCTGGGTGGGGCGCGCCTGGAGCGGTTGGACGGATCACGGATGATTTGTAAAGCTGAACCTGATCTCAGCTCCACGCTTTTGTTATTATCCAGCTGTTCGACGTAGAACAATGGAAGTAAGACTTCGCTTTCTTCCAGTGGGTCGTTGGCAAAGCCCAGCAGGGTTCATGCGAGGAGCGTGTGGGCTGCGGAAAACGTCACGCAACGCGGATGGCAGAGGACGATCTCTTTCAGCCCAAATTTCTTTGGTGTTTCGGCCAGACGTAGCCAACTGAACCGGGCTTGGTGGCCGTGCCAACCGGCAGTTTCGTCCCCCAACCCAAACAAAATTCACTAGCACCAGGCCACCAGCAGCTGAGTACTAACATGAATATCATATATACAGTATACTGACTTTGTAGCATATACAATTGTCCAGAGAGAAAATACTGTGCTACTAAGAACAAATGCATTCACTTATGCGTGCAATGAGTGCTATACTAACAATTTATCTTAGTTGATAATCCCACGTGATGATGCGGGATTTTACAATACCTTATATTTTTTAATTCATATGTTGATTTCAATTTAAACAAAAGATAATTAAACTTAAAAAACATAGGAACACAACACTATAGTTTCTGAAATTTGTCAAATGTACTGAAAAATCTAACTTCACTGTATATTAAAAAATCGACAGAACAATTTCTACCTTCATTATTGGAGAACTCCATTGAAACCATATAATACGTGCTAAATGACCAATTTAAATGTATGAGCACGCTAAATGACCAATTTAAATGTATGAGCACGCAACGACACAAAATAAGGTCTCATTTACATATGTTTTGAATTTTTTTTTAAATTAACTTAATTTGCTCTATATTTAAATATGTTTATGTTTATAACAAATCTAGATTTATGAGCACATGAGCTAATGGGTCGCATTGAGCTGTGATTACTCTCTAGGCCAAAACGATATACTTAAATTTATTTTATTGTTTTGTGATCTTATTTGAGTGTAATAATATTGTCATTTTAAATTTGATTATCTTTTGCTTGATTGAATCAACATGTGAATTCACATAGATAGATACAAGAAATTTTAAAATCCCGTAGCATTGCACGAGGTTATTAACTAGTATCATATATATAGTATACTGATTTTGTAGCATATACAATCATCCAGAGAGAAAATACTGCGCTACTAAGAACAAATGCATTCACTTATACGTGCAATGAGTGCTATACTAACAATTTATCTTAGTTGATAATCCCGTGTGATGATGCGGGATTTTACAATACCTTATATTTTTTAATTCATATGTTGATTTCAATTTAAGCAAAAGATAATCAAACTTAAAAAACATAGGAACACAACACTATAGTTTCTGAAATTTGTCAAATGTACTGAAAAATCTAACTTCATTGTATATTAAAAAATCGGTAGAACAATTTCTACCTTCATTATTGGAGAACCCCATTGAAACCATATAATACGTGCTAAATGACCAATTTAAATGTATGAGCATGCAATGAAACAAATGGTCTTGATTAAGAAGATCAATAAAAGTAAAAAGGATCTACTGATATGTAATGGTCTTTGTATAACTATTTTAGTGCTAATATGAATAGGATGAAGCTGATGTGGTAAATGCTTGTTAAAATAAAATTTGTTGTTGCAAAGTTTATTTTGTTGAAATTATTTAGCACCCATTGCGCTATAATGGAAAACTAAAATTTCTTGTAACTGCACACATTGGAAGAAGTTTTTTTTTACCTTACTATAAAGAAACCGGATTTGGACTGCACACTGTAAAAACAAAATTAAGGAGATGTACTCAAAGTATGAATGATGTACCCATAAAATGGATAGCAAAAATGGTAAAGAAAACAAATCCTGGACACAAAATTCAGCTCAACGACAATTGTTAAAAAACTCAGAAAATGTAATGTACGTTATCTTAGCTTGAATTTTTTGTCCTTACAAAGAATGAGCCATATGAATGTTTAGTCAACCTAAAAAAACATACACGATAAACAGATCAACATGCATCTGTGCTCATATAATGTACAAATTGTAAACATTATAAAAGGATGCAATAAACTGTTAGAACTTTGTGAGAAAGTCTAAAAAATTGTACATACATAAAAAATGGCTGCAACATTGTGAGAAAGTCTAAAAACATGTAAAAGCCACATTTGATTGTTCCTAGTGATCTGCAGTCTAAATAACCAATTTGGTTGTTCCTAGTGAGCAACTGAGCATGCTGACAAACATCCGAAAAGGAAAAAATGTACATTTGCTTTACCAGAAATTGAATGCTATCCGCATCAAAGACTTTGTAAAATTAAGTCTCCGTTTAGGTAAAGAAAGAATGCTTTCATAATTCCAACATGACATCTTCCTATTCAAGCAAAAAACCTTGATAACTTCCAAGATATATCAAGTAAAAAATGCTGAAGTTGTGTTGCTAAAAGGAAAATGACTCACCATGTTTTTTTTGACATGTTCCCTCACCCTATTCTGAATTCAACAATATTTTGATGCATCAAATGTGCATTTATCTGTATCATCATAGAATACTAGGTACATCAAATTCATCAGCATTACACAGAGGCAGGATTTCCAATCTGTTGGGTTTGAATGGATCAGACAGTTCATCGACCAAGTTGTGTGCATCTATCTAGAGTCGTCCCCACCTTGCAAGTACTAAGAGAAGAATTAACAAGTGAAGAAGCAAAGGGGAAATTAGTAGGGATTGGCAGACATTGGTACACCACAAATCCTTAAAATGATTCATGTTATCTCTGTAGAAAAGAATCATACCATCAGGTCTGCTACAGATGTAGCAGCGGCAATGTCGCCATAGGAGAGGGTTGCATCCCTGGACTCGTCAAATATGTGGCGAGCTCTATCGCCCCGCGCTCATGCTCATCACCTAAAAAGCAAAAAAAAAAATTGAGCCATGAGACGCCCGCACCTAGCCAAACATTAAATCTTAGCACTCGCCACGCAAGGAAGAAGCGCATAACTTGCAACTCCACTGGTGGAAGCGCCAGCGGCAAGGAGGGTCTCCACGGGAGGGGGGGGGGTCCAACTCCATCTCTCTTGCGCGGGGTCAGGGGAGGTGGGGATGCAACGCTCATGGGGATCTCGACAGGCTGGAGAATTGCGGGTTCGACAGAGAGGAGGAGGAGGTGAGGAAGAGTCGCTTGTGACTTCAGCAGGTGAAGAAGGGCCTGAGTCAAGCAGTAACCATCTCCAACTTTTCATGGCGCTTATTCATTGGGTCAATGGGGTGGAGGATTATGATGGTCGATTGTGTATGTGGAGCGGCACCAGAGAGGGGAAACGGGGGAGCGGAGGGAAGTGGATGTGGCTAGGACTTCAATGGTCGGCTTGGAAGTGGACAATCTTTCATTGCTACAATCGCTTGAGGGCCCACTGGTCGACGATAATTTGTTGTGGAACATTCGGGGACAATCGGATGACTGGAAAAAGCAAGATGATGTTGAAGCACGAGATTTGAGAGATTGGACATCGGTGGGTCATAGAAAATAGGTACATGTCATTCAGCGTTAGATAGGACACGATTTCTAGAATGAAATGCATCATTTTCTGAGGTCTTACCTTGTCGCAGTAGCAGATCACCTATTAGATCGGATCACGGAAGAGCAACCTGCTGCTGCTTGAGTTGCAAGGCTATATGTGCGACAAAGTAGCATCAGAAGGGGAGTGAATTAGGCTAGGTATGTGCAGTCACAAACCATCCAATGATGAAAATATTGCGTGTAGGTTGGGACCTTCCTGTTAGAGTATTCGAATATCTTGATGATAAGTATTTTGAGATATTTTCAGATATGGTAGATTAGGATCATATGTAATCCCAACTTGACTTATCTCTACTAAAGCCTTATTTCCTCTTAAGCAATGTACTCCTATATAAACCGTCTTTTAAGTGTCTCAACAATACAACCAAAGATTCCACCAATTATATTCTCCTTCACGGTATAGAGACAAATCAATATTTTCTTTCACTTCCCTCCCTCCCTTCCCCTCCTCTAGCACCATCGCCGCTTCGATGGCGCGCGTCCAGTGCACCCCCTCACTGGCACCCTACATGTGCCTTTGGGGAGATAGGGTATGACGATCGTTGTCGAGGGATGCACCACCATTTTGGCAGTGGGCATTATTGATCCCGTCAGCGGACTCTACAACTCTTCCCTCCCTTGTTCCCGATGCTGCCTAGCATTAGCTCACCTCCTCCATGGCTCCTCCCTCTGGTTCTCTTCTTCTCTCCATGGCTTTGATGGTGTGGAGGAGATGAAGATAAGAGGGTTGAGCGGCCTGCACTACTCATACTAAGAGTTCACATGAGAAGTTGTCGTCATTGGTTTGTTTTTTAATTTCTCTATTTTTTCTCAATCTTCGATCAAGGTTGAGTCACCCATTCCCATCAACATCGCGTCTCTTCCCTGACATCAACATTGACTACTTTGACATGTACCTGGCCATTGACCTGTGCACCATCGCTGGGTGCTCCAAGGGACACTTTCATGCATCGCTGCCTGGCTACCTTGACCGCACATCCTCGAGCCAGCTTCGTCATGCCAACATTTGTGACGTCCTCGACACCACCGCCTCCATGCCAACAGTGTTGTCTGATTTGAAAGGATTTGATTGCTCCAACTGTGCGGCATCATCATGTTTTTTTGTGTGCACCACCAGTCTCATTGGTCGGTGATGCATTCAATGATGTTGAGATTGCATACCACACCTCTAAGCTTTGGGCTGTCGCTGCATCTCATCGGGTTGTAGTGCCACTGCCCATGTTTGCTATAGACTGAGATGCATCACTTCATTGATTGTGGCATTTGCGACTACATCTTCATTGTCGTTCCGCGTATTGATGAACTTCAGTTCGTCTGTGTGTTTGGTGTTTGTCATGTTGATCGAGTTTTTCTCTGCCGCTCTCTACAGGCTACCCACGCATGTTGCCATTCTCAGCCGCCAGTTCTATCACATCTTCATCTTCATCCAACATGACTACATCACTAGAGTTGCAGTCTCTACCCCAGCTCTATTTTGTCCACTTTTGCAATAGTGGGCAACATCGACATCCTCCCTCCTCACTGCCCTGCGCATCATGGCCGTCTTGAAGACCTTCTCTACTGGTCCTCTCAAACACTAGCGTCTATTCATAGTGGTCCCTACCTTCATGCGTCCGATATTGACAACACTGGTACATGCATTCATCCATGATGTGTTCCTAGATTTGGCAAGCTCGGTACATGTCGCTTCATACCTAATGGTTTCGACTCCATCGACTTCGTCATTAGTTCTCTCCCTCACGTTGCCTCAATTGTGTCACCATCTTCGTCCAAGTCACATCCTTGTGCTCCCCACCACTTGACTCCTCTTTGCGCTCATGGCTCTTGTGCGACTTCCTCGACATCAGTAATCTTGACTTCAACATTGTTGACCTCGACTACCTCAAGCACAACTTCCTTGACCACAACTACTCCCACCCGCTCTTGGCTACCTAGACATTGGTACAAAGGGCTACCACTTTGCTTGAGAACTCCAGTCACACGATTTGCACCACTCTCATTGCGACTATTGATGGCTGTTGGAATATATTAGAGCATCTCCAACAAGGAATAGTATATTTAGGCCTTATAATTCACTACTACACTAAGGCACTGTAGCCACGAGCCGTAACCCACTATAGTGATGAGCAAACGGCTTGTGGCTACTATCCCATCGCCAGGGTTAACAAAACCGATGGATTTTGCTGAAATTCATTGAAATTTAGCGAAATCGGTCGGAACTGAATTAAAAAAGCGGGTGGTTACTGTTCACCAAATTCAATTTTTTGAAAAATCATAAAAAAATTAGGAAAATACTATAAAAAACAGAGCAAATTCTAAGCGTTCTGGTGAAGAAATTTTTTCAAATAGGCAACATTAGCTTTGTTAAAATTCAAATTTTGTCAAATATCCAAAAATGGCCCCACATGGCCCATGACCTTTGAGTTGATATTTTATGTGGTGTCAGCACAATTGTGCGCCCGTGACCAGCTCTCCTTGTCCCTCCACCCGTGACCAAGCTCTTCTCTCACATTGAAATGGCGAAATCGGTGGTGATTTGGGAAAAATTGGCCACCTAGGCTGATTAATCTAGCGAACTCGCTGGAAAATTGGCCTCCAGTGACACGTGACTCGGAGGACTCTGTGATAAGAGATTTGGTACGGTATTTCAACAGTTTTTTGGTATTATACGATGGTTAGTCGGTAGAAAGTGAGGGTTTGAATTTTTTTCTTTCAATTTGTTGGTATAAATGGCATGGAATGGTGATTAGATGATAGAATACGTACAATATTACATGTGTTGTTGGCCTATCTATGAGTTGAAGTGATTTTTTGTCCGATTGAAAGCGGAGGCGAAGCGGGTCTGAGAGGGAAGAAATCAGTGGCGCGGGGTGAAAACTGGCTGCATTCAGCCGGCTCAGTCGATAAATCGGCCGGGGCATGATGACGGGTCGGCCGCCCACTCGGTAAGCAATTTTCTTCAATAAATTGCCGGTAAATCGATAAAAATCGGTGATTTTTAATTTTTGAGCATGATTTCCCGGTGCTAGTGAGTTGGATTCTTGATTAGTGGTACTTTACATCGAGTATTAGGTGATTTGCCGGCCGATCTATGGATTGAAGTGATAGATTCATTTGTATGTCATATATATGAATGTAGGTAGTGAAATATGCATACATTACTTGTATGTAGTGGCTCTTTGAATTTTGTATGGTACATTTTCTTAGTTTCATCCATGGTTGCAGGAATCGATGGGGGAGTGGATCAAGTGTGGGAGCATGGAGGAAATTTATTTTCTGGGTTCAAGTGCAAGTATTGTGTGAAAGAATTTCGTGGTGGTGGAGCTACAAGGTTGAAAGAGCATTTAGCGGGAAAAGTGGGAATGTTGCACGGTGCACTAAATGCCCACCGGACATACGAAACTACTTCTTATGTGAGTTGCAAAGGGTTCAAGAGTGAAAGAAGGTTATAAACGACGAAAGGCTCCATCGAGTGCAAAACACAATTCCAGAACCCGATAATGAAGATGAGGAATTGCATCAGGTGTTAGAAGTTTTGAGGCGTGAAGTTGAGTTTCAAAGAAGGGCAGGACAACACTATGAGCATGGTGGTGAAAGTGGGGGAGGAGGAGGGGGAGGTGGAGTCAAGGGATTATTTAGGAGAGCCACATCCCAAAGGGAAAGACCTAGAGACTTTGATGCCGCAAGAGCCAAGGCACCAGTTCAGACTCGGGTAGACACCGATCCGTGGACCAGCAAGGGAAAGAGTGCAAAGGAATCCATAGGGCGGGCTTGGTTGAAGTGGTTTCATGTTTTAGGGATCCCGGACAGGAACACGGACAATTCATATTTTATTTCAGCGGTGAAACAAACTCAGAAATGGTGAAACAAATTTTTAGTGATGTTCTATTCAGGTACCATATCTTGAGACAGGAGTATGATGCTTTGTTTCATGACGATAGGACTTCATTTGACCAGTACAGAGATTGTAAACAAAAGAATGCATGATATCATAAATCACACCTACATGAATGCCGGTAAGGTGAACTAATATGTCTCTCATTTGTTATGAGTTCACTATATTTGTTGTTACTAATATGTCTCTTATATGTACAACGGGCGCTCTGAATCCACGTGGCCATTACGTATCTGGTATGGGCCCTGGTCAATTGAATACTTTGAGAAATGCATTTGAAAGAATGACATATCTTGACACAGCGGCATCATCACTATCAGAGGCGCAAACTTTTTGTGTAAATGCTGGTTCTTTCTTAAGCTCCATCGCCCAGAAAATGATGGTTGATGGCAAAATATCGCCTGGTATGCATCTTCTTCAACTTCATTTCAATGCAACCGATGTATTAATCTCGAAACTTATGCTGTGTTCCCATCATTTCCAGCTGCATGGTGGCAAATGTTCGGTTACTCAACACCTACACTTCAAAAGCTTGCAATGAGACTTGTCTCTCAATGTGTATCAGCTACTGTATGCGAGCGGAATTGGAGCACATTTGCATTCATCTATACTAAGGTCCGCAATCGCTTAACCTACGAGAAGCTCCATAAACTGGTATATATCAACTACAATCTCAGAATTCAGAATAGCATAGATGGAGGCTCTCCATATCATGATGATGATGATCCATTCAATCGATTGATGAAGCTCACTTTGGTTCATGCGAGCAACCCTATTCGCGAGTGGATGGAGCGTGCTAGGTCCACGGTCGAACCTGAACTAGATGAGGAATCCCCAGAAACTGATGCTCCCATTCCTAGTGTGATGGTGACTGCTACAGCTGACCCTCGAGATCTTCAACGTCGTACTGAATCACAATCTGTTTCACAATGGGCACGAAAGAACATTGGTGACAATCATAAGGGAAAAAGAAAAACATATGCTATGAGGCCAAAAAGGGAAAGCACAAGACTGAAGAAAAGGTCAGTCAGATCTGATGCAACTACAGAAGATGAAAATAGCCCAACCTACCAAGAATCTAATGATAGCAGCTCAAGAACTTCTAGTGATGATGGTAACGACGAAGATGACACTGGTTGTGGTACCGCCTCACTTACCGCATAAGGAGGAGGTCATGAGCGACCTCTCTTTTCCTTCACGACCGACTAGTTCACACACTGCACCCAGAATGAAGATCACGGCACCCCGACATCGCCAAGAATTCCAGTAAGTGAGGCTAATGCTCCAGTGGATAGTTCCGACTCATCTTCTCAGTGGGTTGATGATCTCCCCATACCTGGCCCATATACATATCACATCCCAGACATTCACAGTCAGCAACATACCGGGTGGGTTTATGAGTGGGTTAATTCAGAGTTGTATAACATGTGTTACCAGGACTGACAAGCACTGCTGAATGGACCAACTTCACATGGTAGGAACATAAGGCACATCTTCTTTGAACCTAAGGTATTATGCTCATATCAACGGAGGAGTATTATGCAATGCAGCATGCACAATCAATGTAGTGGTTTATTTACATGTATCATGGATTATTTGCAAGTACTATGTATGATTCTCATGATCTTGAGTTGTGTACTATGTATGACTCTCATAGTATTTATTTTCATATATTATGGACTATTTGAATGTATAAATTTAGTAGATGTCATGCCGTTGTTTTTCATGATTTTTTTGTTTCATTTACCGATTTTCGGCAAAAATCGCCCGGTTTCTGGCAAAATTCGTCCGGAAATCGCCACGTCGATTTTTGAGAAAAATCACCGATTTATCGGTGAAATCGGTCGATTAATCATCAAAACCGGCCAAATTTCAGTATTCCAGATTTCTACTGTTCCTCCATCGTCTCCTGTGCGTTTCGGTCAAATTTTCTCAAATTTCATCGATTTTTTTTGAATTTTCCAAAAACCGATGTAATCGCTCAAGTCCGATTTTCCTCCTTCTGCCGAATTTTTGAACACTGCCCGTCGCTATTGTGCCACAGTAGCAACACACCTACTGATGTCAGCAAGACCCGTTGCTACATTAGTTTTTTTAAATAAAGAAATACAACTTATTGGATCTGATGACAGAGCACTGCCTTCCGCACGACTGCTCAACGTGGGGCCCACACATGTATGCATGCCGCTTCCATCATCGGCTCCAGCCACCATAGTCCATCTTCACCATTAGGTCCGGCCACCGCACACTAGAGCACTGTCGCCCGCACACGCGCACCACCTCCCCAATTACCATTGCGACTGTTGCCTGGACACGCGCACTACCTCCCCAACACGCATAGGCTGCCACCCGCACACGCGCATGAGGCCCGCATGAGGCCTAGTGTCTGTTCGAAATAGCTCATCACACTTTAGGTTTTAAGTAGGGCAATCCCAACTTTGGAGAGTGAGGTGGTACTAAACCAATGGGAGCACAACACCCGACCACAGTATCCACGGGCATGATGACATCATCATGCCCATGGCTACTGTGAGCATACTGGTTTGATGATTCCTATTGATTTCAGATGAATTTTAATATGAGACCAAATACATTGGAAAGAGTATCTTCTTACCTTTATATGCATATGTAGAACATCAAAAATAGAGCATGGATGAGATCTTAGCATCCATTTTAGTATGAATGTGACTGTGTCACAGTAGTCATATCATCATGCCTGTGGCTACTATGAGTATATTATTTTGATGATTTTCATTGATTTCGGATGAATTTTGACATGAGACCAATTGCATTAGAAAAATTATCTTCTTATATTTCTATGCATATGTAGAATGTCAAAAACGAAGCACAGATATGATCTTAGCATCCATTTTAGTATGAATGTGACC
>VSTD030001822.1:0-12552 GCA_008808055.3 Sporobolus alterniflorus | reverse complement strand
ACACACACCCTACCTCTATGAGCACCTCCGAAAAACTAAGCCAGCTTGATCTTGAGATTCTCAAAGTCGGTCATCGAGAGCGCCTTGCTGTCGACGGGACGTCACCTCCCATTAAAAGAATAATTAGCCGTAAATGTAACATCTATGTCAAATCTAGGATTTGAACCTGAATGGATTAGTTCCATCACTAGGAATCTAACCAGTTGAGCTAGGCCCACTCTGCAACATCTAGCATCTTTATATAGCTGAAAGTATAAAGCACCCCTTTAGCTGGCTCTGGTTGTTTTCATGACTATGGATTTTTCTTCATAATTAGTAAGTTTTTTTAATAAAAAACTGTAGCTGGGTGTCTTGTAACTGTGGTGGTCATAAGATCTAGCACTTCTACTATTTCTGCCTGTTTCCCTGCATTTTTTGTCAACTGGGTCTATTAGTCTTATTATTGGAGTTTTGTTTAACATTTACTTGTCAACCTCCATATTGTTTTGTCATTCCTTAGCACAGGTTGGTATTACCAGTAACAACAAAAACAATGGAGATAGCAATGGTCTTAAGGTGTCACCTAGGTGTCCAGGTGGTTCCACAACGCTACAGTTTGCCTTAAGGCTGTAGTGTTGACTTACGCCTTGGTGTCGCCTAGGTAGCAAGGCGCACCCTGGTCGCCACACCACATTAAAACATAGGGAGATTGTACCTTTTTCCCAGAAATATGTGCACTTAATTTGATACTGGTTTATTAATTTGGAGGAGCATGGAAAAAACTAGGTATTCACTATTTGCAATTTGTTGATAATGGTCATTTGGTATTTCTCTGACCACATGATTGCTTCAACTATTCAGGTTCTAGAAGTTTTTTGTTCCTCCAATGAACTACTGGAGCTCATCCACGATGTTGACGCTTCCTACCATTCTAGACAATTTACATGCAAATCATGCTCATTGGATCATTTACTCAAGTATGTACCATCAATCCATGAGCAGCTACAGGTAGGTAAATGAATACGTGGATTATCTTTAACTGTTTCACGTGAAAGATTTCCTGATGCTCTAAATTTTACATGCACTGCGTCAGTCGAATTCAATGCATAGATCCAGAAAATTACAATGGTACTAAAATGCAGAGTTGTTCTAACTTTTGATGTCTTGTGTGGCACATTGCAGGACTGGGAGGATGGTTTGTCAGAGAGTGATGCTGATGGGTCACTCTTACATGAGCGCAGGAATTCTGATCTGAAACTTTTCAGCGTTGATGAGGAAGGGGCTTACAACTTGCTTCAGGTAGTATTAGTATTTTCCTAGGTTAGCATTACCACATTACCAGTTGGATCAATCAGAATCCCACAGACTACAGTTTCATTACATTTGATGCTGAATATTTGATAATTCACATGCAACAAGCAAATGATGATCTTAACATATTTATACTTTGAGTCTTGGTTCTTGAAGGGGAGCCCTGGCGCAGCGGTAAAGTTATTGCCTTGTGAACGGTCATGGGTTCAAGTCTTGGAAACAACCTCTTGTTGAAATGTAGGGAAAAGTTGTGTACATAAGACCCAAAGTGGTCGGACCTTCCCCAGACTCTGCGCAAGTAGGAGCTACGTGCAACACGCTACCCTTTTATATATTGAGTCACAATTCTTAGATTTTCAACAGAGTTTTGCCAGATAATATTTGTAGTTTATCATTTTACTAATGTTCTTGTGTTATTATTTGAACTAGTGGGTTGGCCCACGTTGGTTCTGCTAGTATCAATAATATAACTGTAGCCTATTTGTTACACTGTTGTGTATTGGGCCCAGTGTTCAAGAATTCGACGGGAGTAAAAATTCGGACAATTTGGACCCAGTCGAATCTAAATTTTGCCCCCAGATTTTGCCGATTTATCGGCGAAATCGGACGAATTCGGCCGGATTTCAAAATCCATACCCGACTAAATCTGCCGCATTTCTTTGAAATTCAGCAAATTTGTTCACCCTGACTGGGCCTATGGGTTTTGTACTGGGCATTGTTAGCTACTATACAAACTATGAAACTGTGGGGGAATGTCGACTACAGTACAGAGGAATGAACGATGAATGAACACCAAGGTAGGGTAGGGTTACTGACCTGGAGGAAGCCGTCACGCCGCTGCCGCCGATCGGATGCCGTGCCAGCGAGGAATTGGATCTGCCGTTCATGCTCAGCCTTGGCCGTCCATTTGCAGCGCTACTGCCGCTGTCCACTCCACGCTGTCACTGCTGTCCACACGTAGAGCTGCCGTCGCCGCCCACGCACAGAGTGGGAGGAGAAGAGTACGCATTGGGAGGCGGGAGGAGAAGAGGTGGGGTGTGGTACTGTCGTGCGGCAGGAGCAGGAGGCGTTGAGGAGGCATGAGATTGTGGAGCGGCAGGAGCGGGAGGTGAAGAAGAGGCGTGAGATTGTGGAGCCGGAGGCGAAGAGATTGTGGAGCAGGAGGCAAAGAGGGACTGCCACATTTTCTTTATTGCTAGCTGTACATGAGAACTTGAGTAATACATACATATATTCAATGTCATATTGTTCCATGTTCCATTATAATTGTTCCATACCTTCATTCATAAATTGCTGGGAACGCGTTCCGGTTACCGAAGGAACCAAGATGAGCAGTATACCCCGCCTCGTTCCAGTTTTCTCTAACTGTCGTTTCCTGTTCCTTATTCTCACTGTTCCGGTAACGTTGTGACAGATGGGTAGTTTACAAACATGTATATTGGTATTTCAGGTTACTATTTAGAATGGCAGGGGTTCTGATTTTTTCTTTCTTTTTTCCTCCAAATCAGATGTTAATTTCTAGTCTTGAGAGCAAACATGATGGCCCCTTTTCTTGGCCAAATGTTAAGATGATAGGTTAGCATGTGACTATGAACATGTGTCATGATAAACATTGCTGAATACTGACTGTTACTTTCCTCTTTCTCAAGCTGCTGTTGCTGCGGGCAGAGTCAGAGATTCAACGCTTTCAAGGCGATGCCATGCAAACTCTCAAGACTTTGGATTTGATCAAATCTCAGATGAAAAAAGTATTCTGCAAACATGTTGGAAGCTTTCACCCAAAGATGTTACCAGTACGAGAATACAGTCAGGCTCATGTACATACTGGGTTTTTTGCACCTAAGCATCCAAGTTTGGGGAAAACCTCGTTGGCTGATGCAAAAACCAAAGGTGACTGGATGATGAGGCCAATCTCAGATACTGAAGTGGGCTGGCTTGCAGTGATGCTGATTCGTTTGTCGGCTTGGCTGAATGAGATCCTTCGGCTTGACGGTGTTGGTGCAGATACTACTCAAGCAGGTCCAAAGTACATCAAGTTCCATAGCAATGAACTGAGCAGAGTTGGTGGCCCAAAGGATGCTGCCAGAATGGTTCTTGTTAATGCCTGGGTATTGGTTGTGATGATGGGGCAGTCGATCCTGCATTTCATGAGGGCACATGGGATGAAGATCAATCTGAGATTTCTTGCATCCAAAAAACTTCTCACAGCTGCTATGTTGTATGCAGCGTTCTCTGTAGCAAGAAATGTGTTCTCTTGAACTCTGCTTGTCTTCCTATTGATGCCATTGCTGTTTTGCGAGTAATTGCTCAACAGTAACATTGCACGTTAGTTACACATACTGTACAGGAACTCATAGAATGAAAGGAAGCTACAGGATACTTTCGCCATTCATTCAACTGTTTGAACTTGTTCATTTTTCTGTACTGTCGTGCAATTTCAGAGTCGTAGTAGAAGGCTTTACTTTTCGCTGAACAATTGCTCTCGGATGTGTGACAAATCAACACTTTGTTACATGATTTAAAATGGCCACTGTTAGCAATGTTGCTTTCATGGCCAATTATCAATTTCTCAAAGTTTTGTGGTAAAGAAGCTGGTCAGCTCATCTAATTTGTTTTTCAATGATTTTGTTGGCTTGTAACCATGAGGTCTGGTTTAAGTTCTGACTCTGAATGGCTTAGTGGTCCCTCTCCTGTGCAATGTCATGACTCTGGAACTGAAGACGAGGACCATATTGTATTCGTATCAGTTCAGAACATAACAAACATTCCTTATCTAGGTAATATATGTACCTGCTGCTAAGGGTAAAATACAAGCACTGCTTTCCTATCTTGAATCAGGATTTTGTCACGTCCGGTTAGGGGCAGATCCAGCATTGATGCCCCCGTATTCCTAGGAATACCCTTGTGGCTTATTTTTCAATAGAAAAATCAAGTATATATTGATATATATATGTGTAGAAATTGTATATATTTTGTATCTTTGAATGGAATTTATTTTTTAGAATACCCTATGTTGAAATCCTGATCCGCCACTGTGTCCGGTGTGCGGACTTTTGTCACCTCTCCGTCCAGAGTCCAGGCTGTCCTCGTCGTCCAGTCCCATTCATCAGTTAGCTCCCTTGTCACTATGCGTCTCCGCTTCACTACACGAACGAAAAATATCTCAAAACCTAGCTACTAGGAACATGGACACACAATACTGTGGAGACATGATCGACTTTCGTCAATCTGCCACCTATTTCGTTCCGTATTTCTTCTTTTCCACTTTCGTCAACACAATTAATCAGGGCCTAGAACGTAAAGCAGAAAGGACAAGCAACAACTTGTTCTAGTGTGCTTTCATGCATGCACGCATAATTAGCTGACAAAGTCTTGCGATAAAGGGAAGCGCATTAGATGCCCATGCTAATTTTCCATTTATCTTTTGTAGCAATCCATCTTTCTTTATCGAAAGAGGAACAAGCCAATTAAACAAAGTGCCAGTTTTGATGGAAGACATGTAGGCATCTTTAATCTCTTTCCGAGGACTACGGTGATGGTGATGACTACTATGAGTCTATGATGATCTGTATAAGTAGTACAGTAACAATTTCTGCGTATCTGTAACGTTTTGACACGTCATGCTTTCAGCTCCAGTTCCGTGCAATGCAAGGATCCAAAGAGTAACGGCCGGGAAGAAAGAAGGAAAGAGACAAACACAAGCGCCTCGTCTGCATTGCGAGATCGGTCCAGGATACAGTATATGTGATGATAGCAAGACTAGTTAGGGTAGTCAGAGTAACATGCCATGAAGCGATAGTCCAGTCAATTCATGCATAAATTACTAACAGTTTCATGGACTTAATTGTTTCACCGCCTCAGTCATATCATGAAGGGATCCTTTTGGTGGAGAAGAATCTTAAGACTACTAAACATCCTTAAAGGAATAGCTCAAGTGCAATTGGGTACAGGGGACTCCATCTTATTCTGGAAAGATTTATGGAATGGAAGAGTGTTAAGGATCTCTTTTCCGGAGCTATTTTCCTTTGCTAAGGACAAGAAAATCATAGTAGCCTACATGATAGCTTTCGGTGATTTATTGGATGCTTTCATACTGCCTCTCTCTGAAAGAGCATTTGATCAATTCTGTAAAGTGGTGGTCATTATCCAATCAATGCAATTAAATGGAGATAAAGATGTGTGATCTTACATATGGGGTAATGCACACTATTCTTCTCAAAAGGCCTATAAGCACCTCCTGGGAACACAGGCAGTTCATCCAGCTTTTGCTTGGACATGGAAATCATCGTGTCAAATAAAACATAAGGTATTTTTCTGGTTGCTACTGCAAAATAGGCTAAACACAAGAGCTATATTGAGAAGAAAGAACATGATGCTTGAGTCATACACTTGTGAGCTTTGCATCAGACAAAGAGAAGAAACTCTGAGTTATCTATTTCTAAGATGCTCTTTTGCTAAAAACTGTTGGCTTCAGTTCGAGTGGTGCTGCCTGGGTGCGTCCGGAGAGGGCAACATCGTACATTAAGAGAGTGCTAGATGTTCCTTTTGGAATGGGGAAATTATAATGCTTATGTGCTAGTCCATCTAGAAAGAAAGAAACAAGTGAATTTTCAATAATGAAGACTCGTCGATATCGCACTGCATGATCATATTCAAAAAGGAGTTCGCCTTGGTTATCCATAGAGGGAAGGAGAGGCTAAAACTAGAAATGTCATCATGGCTTCACAGTCTTAGCTGATTTGTCTTTTATCTTTATTTGATTTTGTACATGAACTCTTATTTTGTCTTAATATAAATATAATCAGTAGGGGCGACCCCTTTTGTTTCATAAAAAAACAAAATCAAGATAAGTAGAAGGATCTAAAAGGAAGCTATAACGAAATATGTGGAGCAAAGAGTGAGTGGTGTAGGCTAGAATGAGTCGATGGGTATGATAACTACCGAGCTAGATCAATGGTTAAAGTGTACGAAAGTAAGTTACTTATTTTCTTTTCACAAAGTAATACTTTTTAATATATATATATCTTTGTACTAAGTAAAGTATATGTTGTATTTAACAAAAATATCCCAAAATACAGAAGCATCGTAAGAATGGCTTTCCTCTTTTTAGGAGTTGTGAGGCCTTATATAAAGGTAAAGTTATCTCTCCATTTCGTTGTCATTTATTTTAAGGCGGATAGTGTCAATATGTTGCTGAACAGATTTAGCTTGACTTAACTATGATATCTTTTAAGCAAAGTATTGTTTCTTATATGAACAGGAAGCATTGCTACTGATGTTTTGAGCTTTACCTCCACTGGACCAGTGGAACCAATGCATAATCTCTCTACTGAAAATCCTGAGCCATCTGCGCCAGAATCAAGATGGCGTAGTGAGGCAAATGATATAAATCCAGTTTCTGCAAGTGTGGATGCTCATGAGGCAAGTGAAATTGAAGCTCAATCGGTAACTTCTAGTACTTCAACACAAACTGAGAGCGGGAAAAAGCGTAAGCAAAGTCAAGTTGTAGTCGTTCTTGATAATTATTTGGGGCACAAGATAAAACAATCAGACAAGACGGTGGGGGCTTTGTTTGAGAAGAGGACTCATGAGGAAGAATATTCCGTCGAGAAGTGTCTTGACACGGTTGACGCAATGGAGGAATTGACATATGAGGTGAAAGCTATTGCGAAAGAGGTCTTTTGAAATGATATGAATAAACAAATGTTTATGAAGCAGAAAAATCTGAATGTGTTTAATTTGGCTTCGAAGTAAGATTGAGTATGCATATCTCCATTGCCTCCCCACCATTCTGAAAATAAATCTAAAGAAGCTCATATTATATTTTTGTTATTTGGGACTTGCAGTAGGATTGCATCCGTTTGAGTGCTAGGAAAATTAGGTATGCCTATTTCCATTGCCTCCCCTCCATTCCTTTTGCTGCTGCATGATCTTGTTTTACCTGTTGGTAATGAAGACATTGCAAGATGATCACGGGAGACTGCTAGTGCTTTGAGTGGTGAGTTCTCTTTACAATTCTAGATTTTTTGACTAAATTTAGGTGCTCTGCATAGCTGCCCTGATATATATTTTATATGTTACAAAATAGTCTTTCTTGGCTAATGTGCTAATTGTGGTTTGCAGATTTGGAGCAAGGGAAGCAAAATGAGAAGGTGAACAATGTTTGCATCTACTGGTGAAGATGAAATGATAAATAGTGTCCAAGAGGCAACTTTCTAATTTATTTTGTGCTGCTGGTGCATAATTTAGCTACTAGAGCTGCACATTGAAATGTGCAAATAATTTTGTGGGGCTCATATATTAATCATTGTGGTGAAGTATGATTTTGTATGTACAAATGTTTTTGTTGACGCTGGCATACAATTTAGTTGTTGTACAATAATTTTGGAATGTATGGATAATTTTTCATTAATTTGTTTTTGCATGTTTTCATTTTTTTGAATTTTTGAGGATTTATTTATTTTCTTGAATTCTTTGGAGTATGTTTCTATTTTCCTTAATTTTTGGAGTATGTTCCTTATTTTCTTAATATGTTTGCTTTTTATAAATTTCTAAAGATTTTGTTTTTCCCTTTGCTCCCAAATGGCAGTGGGGCATTAGAATGCCTTAGGTCACGCGTGTCCCCTCGGCTGAGTGGGGCAGATATCACCCCGATAGGGCTATCCCTCCTTGGGATGTGAATCGTTCCCAAAGGCGGCCTAAGTGTATTCACTAATCCCAGTCATGTCTTCAATATATATACTTCTTGTATTCTTTTATTGGATTGATCCTTACTTTTGTCTCTCTTCATGCATATTTAATATAGGTGTTGCATTTATGATTAATTATTCTTTCAGTGATAGTTGACCTCCCCATCGACAACAAGTCACGCTTGGTGACCAACTTTGAGAATCTTACGATCAAGCGTAGCCCGTCTTTTGGATGTGCTCATAGAAGTGTGTACATGAGTGCTTATATGTATTTAAATAGCGTCTGTACTTTATAACATCCTAGGAAAAAAACAATGTGTGCAATATGTATATATTGAACAACGTTCTTTTATTCCCATATTTGCTTTTGGAGAAACAAATATTTTTATGCTACATCCACTCCCAGCGCAATCAACGAATAGTATAGTAGGTAGCTAGATGTTGGTATTGACAGCTGCTCGATTTCTGCTTGGAGACTTTAAATCTGACACAATGATAGGTGAGACAGCCGTTGCTGATCACTTAGTCAAAAGTAAAAAAAAATCTGCATAAGCAAGGTAGGATTGTAGGAATATACTTCTGAACACATACATGACTTTGTAGTTGTTATTCGATCAATACAGTATATATGATGACAGCAAGACTAGCTAGGGTAGTCAGAGTAACATGCCATGAAGCGATATTTAGTCCATAATCGATTGTTCAATTCATGCATAAATTACTAACAGTTTCATGGGCTTAATTGCTACACCGCCTCTTTGAAGTTTTCCAAAAGCGTCACACGTGAGAGCATGCATCGTCGCACTGCGAAGCATCTAATCTTGGAGAGCGAAAGCGAGGCAGCATCAGCTGACTAGCGCTGATCCATATGATTATATGACGACCTCGCTTTTCCAGAACTGAATGTCAAGGCTGCTTGCGGCGTCAGAGTTCAGACGTGATCCATCTCCTGTGCCTTGCATACATGGTCAGCACTGGAGCATGCAAAAGCCAGGTCTCTCATGCCTTTGCTTCTTTATTCCTTGCTTGTAGGTACAGCACAGTGCTCAATCTCCCAAGCTTGTTCTTGTTCATCCCAGATCCTTATTTCTTTCTTTCTTTCTTTTTCCCCTGAAAGCAACCAAGTCAAGCTAAGCGCCCTTTTGTTGCTGTCTAGTCATTGTTAAGGCACTTTTGAGCTGGGCTTGGCTTTTTTTAGAAGGCCTTACGTCTTGTCTAATTGATATTTTGTCATGATGTAGTACGGGCATAACATCCATCATTAGATTAAGTTTCATATGTTTCAAATGATGACTAAATTTGATAAGTCTAGGAAAACTGAAATATTCGGTTTATTATTCCGGAACATTTGATTTCGGCAGTTTCAGAGTAAAACCGAGAAAAGAGCTAAACTTGAAGATTTGAAGATCTAAAGTGTTTTGAACCATATGAAAAGGGACTGAAAAATATCAAGGGACCAAGATGGAAGAAAATCAAGTAAGGAGCTGAAGTCATCAAAATCGGACTGTCCGGTTTTAGATTCCGGAGTATCCGATTTTACAAGAATAGATAGAGTTCGAGTAGGATTTGAGATTTAGTTTGTTTAAGAAAAATTTTGTCATATCCGACCTAAAGAGCTACGTTCTGTTGCCTATGTAAGTATAGGTCATGACCGATTGTAAACTAACATCAACACAATCAATGAATTTATACTTTTCATATTTTTACTCTAGTTTCTAGTTTCCTTTTCTTTTCATAGATTAGATCTCTTAGCCGTCGCTTCAATCCCTTGGATTGCCGTGATTCAAGCTCCTTCACCGATCAGGCGTCACTTTGACCGGAGGAGATGCTCTCTCATCGAGTGTTGGTGGCACCCCTGACTCCTGTTAGAATTGAAAAAAACTGAATAGTCCGATTTATCAAACCGGAGAGTCCAATTTTCCCTATTTTCAACATAGGCTTTCAACTCGCTGTGAGCATGCTTCGTCCTTTCGCCAAACTAAGACCCTTCTTTTGTCCAATACAGTATTACATTGCGTTGTGTATGTGTAGCCTACCAGTACTTGGTAGCCTTCCCTTTGAGCCTACAACGACTTTGCAACCAACACACTCGTTCAAAGATGTGCTTTGTTCTGCTCTCTGCTTTAATTGCAGTCACGAGCGACTGCGCCGTACGTACTGCTAACTAAGCACGCAGTTTTCCTGATGAACTCGATGCAAAGAAATGCAGGTTGATGTCACCTCAAGTAATCGTCTCGTGGAAAAGGAAAAGCAGGGTCAGAGTCTGATGAAAAGACGAGATCAACAGGCCGTACCACCACCACCACCACGGATCGCGTAGAAATAAATAAGTCATTAGCAATAAATAATGTAGCTTGACAAAATCAGAGATATGTTTGATAATTGTTGATGGGGGTCGTTAGGTGAGCACGTGCTTTGGATAAACTAATCAATTGTGTGTCCTAGCCATATGACAATTTGTTTGATGTTTCTTTCGCCTGTTTGCTTCATCGAAGAGGCAAGCACAGGAGACTAACCAGTTGTCCTGGCCTTAATCTTCTCGTATTGTTAATTAAAGATAGATTTTTTTAAACAAATTAATTCAAGTAAGAAGTGAATTGGTAACTTTTGTTTAGATATTTTTGTCTAGCTTTGAACAAGGAGGAAACTAATAAGATGACGCATTCCTCTTTCTTGTGAGGCATATTTCAGTAAGGGGCCATATTTTTTGCACATGACGGATCCTGAAGAGCAAATCAAAGACGATGAGTAGCTTGGCGCAAGCCGAGATGAGAGCAACATCTGCTTTAGAACTGCGCGTGACACACTGTTTCCAAGTCCATTTAAACTGTCCTTGTTGAAGCATGCGTCACACCAAGATGAAATGACTCGTCATAACGAAATCCGTTTCAACCATTATGAGTACCGTTTATGCTTAATCATTCGTCGGAACAACAAAGAGAGAAGATGGAGTAACTGGCTTTATTTCGTTCTACGACTCGGTCACTGCCGAGTGGAAAATGGCGATCGGTTTGTTACGGTGATTTCTGACCCGCCGTGACGGCAACAACTTGTCATCCCCTAGCTGGTGTTGAACTCAACAAACTTTTATCCCCCCACCCCCCGACGTTTCACTTTTGCACGGTCCCATGTTGTGATTTCAAAATCACTTGGATCTGTACGTACCGCATGAGGAACATCCTGAAACAGAGGAAAACCCAGAAGAGCCCCACATTTTTTCACGACGAATTCATGTGGCATTATCCCCCAACATCCCAAATTTCCCGTCGTGTAATAAGCTGCGATGTCACCACACGAGGATATGCCCCTTTGTTCTGCTGGTCGCTGACAGATTTAATGGGTGAACGGTGTCCAGCGAGGCCGCCACGCGCGGCCCACATCTCCCGAAAGCGATCTCTCCGCGCGGCCGCGTGACACCAACGCGCGTCGGATGCGTGTATTCGTCTACGCGTCCGCGTACGTAGACCTAATCGTGACGCCAACGCAAGGTCAAGCTGGCCACAACGGTTCTTCTGACCGGATCGAGGTGTGGCGAGGGCCACAGTAAGCAATACCGGGCCTTCAGCACTGGAGCTAATCACCCTCTGTCTGAAGCGCGGAGCAGCTGTGGTCAGTGAGCTAAGAAGCGCGCGGTGCTCCGCAGCTGTGGTCACCAGCTCTGATGACGCGGTGAGCGCGGCGCTGCGCGTCACGGCAAGGCTCGTGCACCTCAGCAGCTGGGCCCCACTCGTCAGTTTGCCCTGTTCCGTCGATGGGGCAGACCCGGCAAGAGGCAGGATTAGCGTTTCTCTACTGCCAAACGGTGCTACTGTAGCATAGCAACGGCATCTCAGCATCTACTGTAGTATATGTGTGTGTCATTGTGTGTGTGTGATGTTAGGAGGAGCACATTTCGACGTCAGGTTAGATCCTTGATATGGGCTCCATTCGTCTGGTACGGTCATTCCGTTCCCCTTTTTTAATCTTCCTCTCGGGGGACTAGAAGTAGAGTACACATGGCTAGTGGAAATACAGAGCTACTAGAATCTAGCAAGGTCAAACAATTGCACATATTAGTAGTAGTTGGTATACTATATATGATCGAGTATAGTATATATCAGTTCATTTTTATAGTCTAATTTTAAAATCAGTTCACTTTTCAAATTCTTTGTAAATTTGGTCCATTTAAAATTGGTCCACTTTCTAATTTGTAAAATTTGCCTATTTTTATTGTATAATCAGTCCACTTTCATTATAAAGTGGACCAATTTTACAATAAAATGGATCGATTTTGAAAAGGATTCAAAAAGTTGACTGATTTCAGAATTAGATTTTAAAACAGAACTGATTTTATAATTATCTCCTCATATATATTTTATATTTATTAACCCCATAAAAAAGAAAAATCTGCTTTCCCAAAGGTAAACTAAGAAGAGAAAAAAGGAGTAAAGAAGAAAAGAAATTAGCTAGCACTAGTACTATTGTTTACTCCTTGCATCAGAAGCATCTCCGACTACTACTCCCAAAGCAGCGGCTCCTCGAGGCGCAGCTCCGCATTGACCTCCTCGACGTCGGGGAGCGGGGCCCACATGCC
>VSTD030001821.1:0-12552 GCA_008808055.3 Sporobolus alterniflorus | reverse complement strand
CTGGGTTAACCTTATGAGACAAGGTTCTACCAAGTTCCACGCAAGCTATCAAAATTTTCATGTGAACAGTAGCCTTGCCAGGAGAGTGGTGAGTCTCTGAGGGCCGAAGGGCCTCTCGACCCATCGGGAGCCCTCCTCATAGCTCAGGCACGGAAGCACTGATGGAATCCTTTGGGGTCCGATAGGATTTCTTGGCTCTTGTTTGCTCAAGTACAGAAGCTATGCCAAAATAGTATAGTAATGTTTCTAAGTATAGTAATGTTTCTAATGTTTATCCTTATTATATTCTATAGATATGATAGAGTTACTACTTCCCAGTGGATTCCATACCCTGGAATACTCCTGGGTGAAGGTTACAATTGGCCACTGTACGCTCGCAGATTATTCTGTAGCTAAGGAACACCAACAAGCATTCTAGCTCCGTTGCTGGGGAAGCTAGTTAATTCTATCTATCTGTAGGGTAAACATGATACAACTAATAAATACTTTTAGTCTTTGTAGGATTGCTTTTGCTCTATTCTATTTGTGGTCTTAACAGAGATGTGCTGGATAGGACTTCATCATCCAGCAATCTACCACACATTCAGATTACTGGGCGACCTTTGAAGAGCCGGTACTCTTGGGCACGATCTCAAGCTTCTAATTGAAAATCTATCAGATCACCGGCACCCTTGGGCATGATCTCAGAAGATCACTGATGGACCGATCATCTAGGTATGGGAAAACCTTCAGAATTATACTCTAAAGTATCTCGAGATGGAAAACTGGTTCATCATCCAGAAGTTTTTTTGGGCTGAGTCGAGCAGTCCGCGGACATACTAATGTTGAGGCATGAAGATCACTTCATTGAGAAAATGGTTTCCTAGCCAAGACCAAGATGATGAACAGTTCAGACTCAAAACCACGAGCTAAGTCTAGATCATGAGGGGAAGTCAAGTGAAATGGCACCTTTGGATCACCTGTCATTTGCGTACCGTTTCTTGTTTGATTGGGATAAGAGTGGCTATTCGACAAAAAGGACACTTTTTTGTAAGAATCCTCACCGTAGATCTACAATGAGATGGATCGTGAGGTAAGAGAGGTCATATGGGTAGCAATTGCTCCATAACCTGTCAGGACGTGAACTCCAACAATGGTTTTCATCCTAATCAAGGCTTCACTACTAGGTGGCAAACCCAGTTTCCCATTCGACAACCTTCAACAAGGTAGTATGGGGCAGAACTTCAACAAAAGTGAACCTTCTCTCAAGGACATTGTTTAGGATCAGCTTGGCTGAACCTAAAGCAAAATCCAAGAAGATGAGTCCAACGGATCCAATCAAAGAGGAAGAGAAAGTCGAGGGCAAGGTTGATGCAGAGCCAAGGTCTAAAAAGGAAGAAGACATACTTGGCTCCCTTCTTCAAGAGCTCGATGATTGGTTTGATATCTAGGAGAAGTTCGGAATAAATCTTCGATAATAGCCAACCAACTAAAGGAAGTTGTGAACTTGATGTACAGACTTCGGTGGCTTCCATTCCAACACATCTCACACCTTCTGGGGTCCACCATGATTCCTTCTGATGATATCACGTGACCCAAGAATGGCACTTCATCCAATCAGAACTCACACTTGTTGAACTTGATGTACAGCTGGTGCTCTCGTAGCTATTGAAGCATGATACTAAGGTATTCCTGATGTTCTTCCATACTATTCGAGTACACCAAAATGTCATCAATGAAAACCACAACATACTTGTCTAGCTCCTGCATGAACACTGAGTTCATGAGATACATGAAGTGTGCTGGCGTGTTGGTTAACCCAAATGACATGACTAGATACTCATAGAGACCGTATCCAGTAGAGAAAGTCGTGTTTGGGATATCTTCGGCACGAATCTTGATTTGATGATGGCCGGAGCAGAGATCAACCTTGGAGAACACTTGGGCTCCCGCTAGTTGATTGAACAAGAGGTTAGTGCGGGGTAGTTAATACTTGTTCTTGTTGGTGACAACATTAAGCGGTCAATAATCCACACATAGACAAAGAGCTTCGTCTTTCTTCTTCACAAACAAGGCTAGACAACCATAAGGTGATGAACTTTGGTGGATGTAGCCTTTATTGAGCAAATCTTTCAGTTAAATCTTCAATTCTGCCAACTTCACTAGCGTCATCCGATACAGACTCTTGGCTATGGGAGCCATACCGGGTTGCAACTCAATCTTGAACTCAATTGCCCTCTCGGGAGGCTTTCCTGGTAGATCATCGGGAAACACATCTGAAAACTCTCGTACTACATGGATCCCCTCTAGTCTCTTCTCTACCATGAGATGTACGGATGCCTTGATGTGAGAGATCATAGGAAGGTGTAGGGTAACCTTGCCATACACAGGTGAGTTCAGGTGGACTAGACGGGTGACTATGTCCAACATAGCCTAGTGTAACTTCATCCAACTCATCCCTAAGATGACATATAATCCTTGCCCACTCAGTATAATAAGGTCTGTACTGAATATCTGCCCAGCCAACTCGAGTGGGACCTTTTGAACTATTTGATTCACATTCACCCGGCCTCCAGGTGTACTAATCACATATGGTGCCACTGTAGCTACCATTGATAACTTTGCCTTCTTGGCAAAAAATGGAGCTCATGAACTCTTGCGATGCTACAGAATCAAATAGTATGATGATAGGGTGATCATCGAGGAAGAACATACCAGTGAGTACTTCCTCTCCAATGGGATCTCCTCCACAATGGTGTAGTTGGTATGGCCAGTCCACAGTGTTGTTCCCCTCTGTTGGCCCCACTGCTAGTTCACCGTAGGTGCCATGACCCTTGCTGAGTTGCCCTACTTGACCATACAACAGTCCTTGGTGAAGTGACTGGTTTCCCCACAGTTGAAGCACGAGGATCCAGCTGGCTTAGGCTGTTGTGGTGGCCTGAACTTTGCTGCTTGCTGTGGTGAAGTGGGAGCATGAGGGTACTATTACTGCTATGGCTGGTACTGCTGCTGATACTGTGGGTGATTGCCACACTGCTGCTATGGAGGTTGGCGCGGATGTACCACATGTGGCATGTAGACCACGTGGTACTTTGGTGGGGCACCCCTTGAACCACCTCCTGAAGGTCCTGACATGACCCTCTTCCTCTTCTTCTCCTCCGCCTTTGCATAGGCTTGGATGGTACCCTCTTGATCAATGGCTACACTGGCTAGGGCGTTGTAGCTTAGGTTGGGGAACATGACTAGGTGATCCTGTAGTTGAATACTCAGGCCATTTTGGAAGAGCTCGGCCTTCTTCTCATCGGTGTCCATGTGGTGAGCACCATACTGTGCTAGATAGTTGAACTTCTTGCAGTACTGGTAGACACTGTTGGTCCCTTGCTATAGATCAAGGAACCCCCACTACTTGCGGTGCATGAGGGCCGCTATAATATGATGCCCACAGAATGTTGTGCAGAACTGGCCCCACAGGACCTGATGATTGTCTTGGAGTGCAGCGGTATAAGTGGCCCACCAGGCTCCTACTGAGCCTCATAGCTGTTGAACTCTATACTATGTAGCAGTGTGAACTTAGATTTGGTGGTGCAGAGCCGGTTGTCTACTTCGACTGCATCCGTCGGCTCAGAAAAGAGTGGTGGGTAAGTCGCCAGGAAATCTAAGTAGCACGAGTCCATGTCCTACTGGTAGGGATACTGCACGTGGCGTACCCCATGGTGTGCGTCATCCTCCACGTGCATACCCATCAGCTCGTTCTGTGTGGCTAGTAGCTTCTCAAGGCCTACCGATTAACGTGGTGGTGGGGGCAGAGGTGCTTGACCACGGCCAGCAGATGGCTTGGGGATGTCGAACAGGCTCTCCTCACCTGAACAAGTACGCACCATCTTCCATAAGTACTTGCATCATTAGATAAATGTGATAGTCTAGTACAATATGACACAAGCTTTCATAAGGTAAATACAATGTAAAGGAAGACATTTGCATTTAGAAAGTAGTAACACCCATCATTCCATTCATAACTTGGTTTATCATTCATTGGGTTACAAAACAGTTACACACACTTTGTACAAGTGGCCAAGATGGAACCCGCCTAACAAAAACAAAAGGGCAGTGAGAACCTTGTTCTCACACCACGGATTACATCCGAGGTTACAAGCTATCAAGATACTTGCTAGCCTAACCTACCCACTCAGAAGACAAAATGTTAGCCCATCTCTAATCCTCGTCGACATTAGACATGACATCAGCCTCATCAGGGTCCTTGGGTGCAGGTGGTGCCTAAGGCTGTAACACCTACACCTGCTGCTCGATGTTGGGAATCTACTCTGCCCTCTCCTTAAGTTAGGATCCTGCATCTCGATGACATTCTCCAAGTCCATGATGGCGTGGGTCACCTCCTCTCGGGCGAGGTATAGCTACGTATGAGTGAAGTTCAGCCAATGCTCGACCTCACTCAGGTGGTAGTATGCAACCTATAGCTACAGGTCCTTCTCTGTGGTCCCAAACATCTCCTGAAGAAGAATGCGGTTCTCGTGACCCATCCTCTCCAGCTCTCAAGAAGTGTGGTCGGCCAGCTCCTTGTACACGTTCAAATGCGCATGCTGCTCGATGACCATGAGGCCGGTGTTGTGCTGTATGTTGAACAAGTACTGCATGTACTTGGCCATCTGTGCCCATCCAATGCTGAATTGCGGACTGGAGAGGTTGCAAGGGGCCTCAAGGCGCTGGCGCCACTCGGGCTCCTCCTGATCATGGATAGGGAACAATGCGATCTGCGTGTCGGCGGTGTCAGTGAACCGTCGCTCGCACAAGGCAGTGAGTGCCACATGAGCCATCTTCTAAGCAGCGTCATCAACCTCACTCCCGATGATGGATCCAGCCACGGTGCCGTGGGGTCGACAGGTATCTCCACACGAACCTCACAACAATTCAGGTCATCGGCCTGAAACGGTCGGCAGTGGTAGACACGGATTGGTCCATCATAGCCGAGGTGAATGAGTCCGCACAATAGCACTTGCGGAAAGCCCGTGCGGTGTCAGCCCATTGTCTAAAGACAACAGTCCTCGCTGAGGGAGCAGTGGGTGTAGTCATCCATGTTCATCTGCAAAAATAGACCATGAAAACATTACTAACCCATTGCAATTACCTCGGAAAGAAAAATGGTAAATCTGGAACCGAAGTGAACAACAGTAAGGAAAAAGTGAAAATGTGACTTTTCTTGTAGGATTCTGCACCTGATCTGAAGAACAATAACGTGGGCAACTATCTCTGCTTTCTATCCGTTACTCATACAGCCCCGTCCAATTAATGGTTTGGAAGTTACAGAATTTTGAATATCGACTGCGCTGCTGGAATCTGTTTTGGAGAGAACAGCAGCTGGAAACAACTAACTTTTTGGGTCTCGGTTAAGCCGAAGCATCGGAAGTTCTGAATACCAATCTGATAGGCAACTATCTCAGCCTTCTGATGGTCCATTTCCTGGCTCCAAATGGTCAATTATTTATGATTTATGACTATTGGAACTTGGCCGGGTTGCTGAATTCGGAAATCTGGACAGACCATACCCTTCGGCATAAATCAGGCTCTCGGCGACATATCGCCATGACCAACCCGGAAACTCTGAATACCAAAGATGTCGCTAACTAACTCAGATTTCCGCTGGTTACTGACACGGTCTCATCTGATGCCTGGTTTGACAGTTACGGGTTTTCAAAGACAGGTCACGGTGCTGAAAAGTTCTGGAAAGACTGGACATAGGAGTGATTTTCTCAGGTTTAGGGGCATAAGATGCATGAAAGTTAGTGAAGTTTGTTTATGAATTTTGCAGCTAACTTTCTCAATTTTCAATGCCTACTCAAACACATGGTTTTGGTCACCACAGTGATGGTTATGGCCATTGAAAGACATCCTTCATGCGGAGTTTAGCGGACAGCCAGAAATCACATTCGTCGATGGTTCTAAACTTCAACATGGTTCCGGACAGTGGTGAGATGTATGACTTTTAAGATTGCTATTATGCTTATTTCAGTAGGTGACTTAATGACATGCACACACGACCTAATTGTTCTCACCAAAACAAAAGAAATTACCTACTATAGCGGATTGCACACATTTCGCAAAAGTCGCTCTCAACATACGTTTGTATCGATTTAACACAACTTAGTGTACCTGCAGAAAATGGATCAAACAGTCTTCAACCTTCACACGTGCCCTTAAGTGACCAGCACACACGTATCCACTCATGCCCATAGCGGACCAGCACTTTGGTGCCCACTCAAGTCCTACAAGCTACTCACAAAGAACCAAAATGTCATAAACAATAAAGAAACATTCACAGCCCTAATATTTCTACTAAAGCCACAAACAACCAAAATAAGTTCATCAACAACAAAATATGTTGAACACTCTCAAAAATCACAAGCATATCTTTGTCGGCACAGTTTCATAGTTGCAATATGAACACATAGTTAGCTTGCCACCTTAAGAGACTACTATAGTCCTTAAGCGTTCCTCGTCGTAAGCGTAGTTGTGATTTTTAGTGCTTTAAGTGTGTGCTTAGCCCCGATCTAGCTCTGGTAGCAATTGTGACAGAAGCACCTCATAAATGAATGGTTCATCGCCTCAAGATCGATTAGGGGATTCTCAGTGAAGCGAGAATGCACAAAGACAAAACACAAGCATACAGTACCATATTTAAGTGATAAATAGGTTATTACAACTTAGATTCAAGTTTACAAAAGGTGAAGTAGAAGATGCTTCAAAAGATAAAACATGTTTTCAGCGAAAGCAATTCATGTTTTATAGAGGAAGCGATTATCGATTCTCGACGTCAAGGCCATTCACCCCACCCTAAAGGTGAATATCTTCACCGGCAAGCTCTACGCCTAAGATGGGTCCCAGTATGGAGTCCAGCCATCGATGATCTGAACCTCCCACCCATAAACATCACCAACATCACCGGAAGGGGAAAGAAGGTCACGTGCACACAAGATAGATACAAAGCAAAGCTTGAGCGACTACGCTCATCAAGACTGACCCGTCGTGACCAAGCGGTCACACTCTAGATATGCATGGCTTCAAGCAATTACAAGACTTATAAGCCTAAAGCAACTAACTTTAATCGCTTTTAAGCATGTTTTTATCCAAGTTAAGGTGATTAGCATCATAAATTTGCAACCTATTCTAAACATGCAAGTGTGATCAATCAACATTTGATTAAGCAACTCATTGACTAACGAAGTAGTCAATATCATCCTCATAAGCAAGATTAACATTATGGAAGTTGAATTACTATGTGATGATAGCAACAAGAAAGCATCACTCATTTTTTAGAGTGTCACGGTGATTCTTATCAATATAAACATTGCAAGGGAATAACCTGACAATACGACACACACACTGTCTCAAAGACCCCACATATGGCAATAGTTCGTGACAATGATCAAGGAGACAATCCGGGCCTACCTCACCCTAGTGCACGTCTTCCATGCGATACCTCTCTGGGATATCCATAGGTGGCCCATACACTATCCCGGTATACATCATTGTATGTATCGTAGGATAGCGTTCGTCTTGACCACTATCCAAGCAACTAAGTTTACAAGACCCCATAAATCCCGCATGCACCAGTACATAATCAAACTTGCACACTGGGGCCAAGCGATCGGTCCTTAATTGACTCAGGCGGAAGCTACCACCTTCAGAGCTCTGAACAAGAAAACATTTCACTCACTGCCTTTCCCATCCGGTATTCTCCACTTTCCTATTTTATTAAGCATGGCCTTCTATCGTGACAATGCTTCATAGGGGTAAACAAGGTGACATGGAAGGGTCGTAATGCAAAACAAGATTCCATTGAACTCATAAACGTAAGTGCACATACAAGAGCATAATTTAAAGAGTTATAAAGCGAAAACCCTAAATCAAAGAGGTGTGCTCCGGTGCTTGCCTTGCTCCAGAGAGAGGTTGCCTTCGTCGATGCTTTGAGTTTGTTGTGCCCCAAGCAACTCCTCTTGCTCGATGGCAGCATTAGATCCTAAACGCTATGTCATTCAAGAATGTTAACAACAACAGACAAAGATAGGTAAAGCTAGGTAACAACATGACTCACATGCTTTTAGGGTGATTAGAGACTTACTTTTGTTTGAAGAATTTCCTTGATTAACTCCTATAGGTTAAGCATTACTAGGCATAAGAGGGGATGGAAAGTACTCAACAAAAAACCACTAATGACATGGTTTGAGGGGTGTACTTTAGGTTTTGAAAGGTCATTAGCAAGGTGCCATGGCATGATTGTCAAGTTTAAGCCATAAGCACTTTAATTACTAAAGCGTTAACTATCCAAAAGGGGAAAACAATTAATTAGCATAGCTAATTATGATGCCAGGGTATGAAAGTATTTTTTCCATGTTGGAATAGTTCAGATAAAAGTTTGGGCTAATTTTCATTAATTCTGGACTGCTAATTATTTATTTATGATGTAATCTTGAATTAACCAAGCCTAAGCATTATTTAATAAATTATAAACAAAATTATTTGATCTTATATTTTTATTCCAGAGGAACCACTGGAATTTAGAGGTTTGAAGTGGTTTTACAAATATCCTAAGATTGAAATAGATTCTATCAAATTTGAATTGAAATCAGAATTGATTTGAATAATTCATTCAAAATCCTAAAGGAAAATGAGAAATGTTACTATTCACCCAAGCTTTAATCCTGCCCTTGGACAAAGGCGTACAGGACCGTGGCCTGCTAGTCGGCCCAAGATGGGCGTTCTAACGTGGCCTATGCCGGTGCAAAGGGCGCAGCACGTGGTCACCGCCGCTTGGCGTGACCAGAGCGCAGGGCGCGGCTCGCTTGGCGTCGGCTCACCGGAGGATGAGGGGCCCTGGGTCGGGCGCTAATCCATCTACAAGCTATGGGCATCGTGCTGCTACACAAAGACATAGATACGACGGCCGAGATGTGGGGGTTCCACTAGGAGGTGGGTGGCTCACTGAAATCAGGCGGTGTTCGCGGCGCTCGATGGCGACCAGCGGTCAAAGATGGCTCGGACTGGTTCGACAACTGTAAGAGGAGCTCACAAGCATGAGACAACAGTTTGAGAAGGTACCCAGCGGTGGGGCACATGGGGAAGAGAGCTCACCGATGTGAAGCGGTGGCGGCGGTGAGATCTAGGCTAGAGGTTATGGTGGTCATCCTCAAGCTATGAGACCTAAGGCAAACGAAGCGCACGGTTGAGGTGACTCTCTGGGAGCACAGGCTCGGCCGACAGTGCGATGACTCAACGGCTCACTGGAGGATTGATGGTGGCAGTAACAATCTTTGTTTTTTGGGAGAGAAGAGGAAAAATTGAGATTGGCGACACCGGCTTGGCCTTTTATAGGCAGTGGGGCATCGAGGTGGCGTGGGAGCGACGCCACGGCCCCGACCGGTTGCTACCGACGATGTGGTCTGGCGGTAGCTCCTCGGCAATGCGTGGCACACGAAATCTAGCGTGAGGGTGCACCCTGGTGTGGCTGATAGGTGGCCTGGTCTGTTTGTGTTGGTGGGCTGGCGCTGTCGAGTGGACCGGCCCGGTTCAAATGAATTTTGAAATTTTCGAACTATCTTGATCTTCTAAATTGCAAAAAGCCATACTTCCTCATCTCTAAAATTTGCCAGTTTTTGCAAGGTGGTTTATTGAATAAAAAGTAATAACTTTCTTGTTGGGAATAAGTTGAAATTCCAAATGGAATTTGCATTATAAATTCTGGAATTAAACAAAGTTTGAATTTGGCTTGAATTTATTTAGGGTCCAATCCTTTTGGGAAACATTTGGTAAATTCTCCAAAATTCTAACTTGTCTTGTTCTTCAGGAATATAAATTTAGATGACCTTACTTGTATGCAAAATTTTGATGTTACCATACAAGTGTCTTATGCTTTGCCTGATCTTTGGATCGGTTCCCAATGAAGGGCTTGCCCCGATGTTTACCTACTGATACTTTTGCTGCAACAATCTGGGCCACTACTTCAGCCCCTTGTTGGGCCAAAGCCACCAATGGAGAGTCTTAAGGGCCCAGGCGTTGGATCGACAACATGATGGTTTGGAGCAGAATGGCATTGAAGTCCGGATTTAGATTTTGGAGAACTCTATTGCTGGGTGTCTATGCATCAGACACTTTAGATCTCCTAATGGTTGGGTAATTGCTAGAACTATTATGGGAAGGTGCTCTAGCAAGACCCACCATGCTGATATGGTGGGCCTCGATGGCAGGTTCCAGTAAACGCTACCCATGATCTCAGGGTAGTCTTCAATCGAGTCCTGATTGGTAGATGCTCCCGATGAGGTAGGGATTGATGTTTTGGGCGAGGACCAGGACACAACAGCCCCGATCAGGTGCCCCCATGGCGTCATGGTGGAGGGAGTGTATTAGCCTGCATAAGGAATAAGACTGGAGCGGGCTCCTCTCGATGCTGAAGTCGTTAAAGGATCGGTTGGATAATATGGAGCCTCTCTATAAATCGGCTCGTGATGACTTGGCGCTAGGCCTCGTGGGTTGTCTTCCCCGGCGGTGAACATCAGTGTTCCAAAGAGGAATTGTGTGTCATAAGGGAACTTTACTTCAATGGTCCAATGAGTCATAAGCTCACCAGGACGGATCTTGAGTGGTTCCCCCTTCCTGGCATGCCTCTGTCGACGTATCCCAGCAGATATTTGTGATAGGATCGAAGGAAGTGGGATGATCTCAAGATCAATCTCAGATGAACTCAAGACAAGATTTATACTGGTTCGGGCCCTCTGAAGAGTAACAATCCTATGTGCAGTATGGCTTCGTTCATTATGTATCTTGTGGCTACTAATTCTGATATCCTCGATGTAGTTTGGGCTACGCTATTTATAGTCTAGAGAACCGCCTTATAGATATGGCAAGTTTCTAACTCTGTTACAACTCACACAAATACACACCCGATTGGCATTCTTACTTGGGCCGCATCTAGCCTCGTGGCCCGTTGCAAATAATGGACCTCATGCCGAGTGGTATTTTGAGGTATCGTCAAATACATGAACATAATCATGACACAAGTCTCCCACCCAAATTAAGATCACTGATGTAAGTATCTAATACCCATGGACCTCATGTGTATCTCATGCTTTGGTCGTGGAAGAGGCTTCGTCAATGGATCAGCAACATCCTGGTTCATGTGCACCTTGCAAATCCTCACATCACCTCGATTAATTTTTTCGTGGATGAGACGGTAATGTCGTAGTACATGTTTGGACTTTTTGTGTGACCTAGGCTCCTTTGCTTGTGCTATGGATCCACTATTGTCACAATAAAGATCCATAGGACTGGACACAACAACACCCAACTTAGAAACCGAATTTCTGATGCAAATAGCTTCAGAAGCAGCAATATACTCAGCTTTCATCGTCGAATCTTCTACAGTACCTTGCTTGAAACTTTTCTAGCTCAAGACCCTTCCATTCAGGCAAAACACTAGAATGGATTGTGAAATAGAATTATCCATGTCTATTTGGAAGATAACATCAGTGTACCCCGTTACAACAAGCTCTTCTTCACCTCTAAACATAAGGAACGCTTTCTTAGTTCTTCTCAAGTACTTTAGGATATTCTTTACAATTGTCCAATGAGCTCCACCATAATTTGACTGATTCCTTCTCATAGTACTTAGAGCATAGGAGACATCTAGGTGCATGCATAACATGGTATACATGATGGATCGAATAGCCGAAGCATAAGGAATCGTTCTCATTCTCTCTTGCTCAATAGCTGTCGAAGGACACTGATTCTTGCTAAGAGTGATGCCATGCGATATTGGCAAGAAACCTTTCTTAAAATGTTGCATATTGAACCGATTCAATTTCTTATCAATAAATGCATCTTGGCTTAATCTAATTAGCCTCTTTGATCCTATCTCCATAGATCTTTATGCCCAAAATGTATGCCACTTCTCCTAAATCTTTCATTGAAAAACTCTTTCTCAATGAGGATTTAACAACCTTCACCACTGGAATATCATTCCCGATTAGCAATATGTCATCCATATATAGGACCGGAAACACAATTGTGCTGTCACTCTTATAAACCCAAGGTACTTCTACGTTCTTGACAAAGCTAAACCCTTTGACCACTTCATCAAAATGCACATTCAAACTCTGAGATGCTTGCTTCAATCCATAAATGGACTTTTGAAGTTTGTGTATCTTCCAAGCATGTTTTGGATCGACAAGAACCTAGGTTGTCATATACACATCCTCAGTCAGGTTTCCATTAAGAAAAGTCATTTTGACATCCATCTGTCATATCTCATAATCAAAATATGCAGCAATTGCTAGGAGAATCCAAACATACCTTACCATCACGACGAATCAGAAAAATTCATCATAGTCAATACCATGAATCTTCTTAAAACGTTTCACCACCAATCGTGCCTTATGTGAACATTTCCATCCATGTCCATCTTTTTCTTAAAAAACCCCATTTGCATCTAATAGGTCTCACACCATCGATTGGATCAACCAAGTTTCAAACTTGATTGTTATGCATGGATTATATTTTGGATTCTAT
>VSTD030001820.1:0-12553 GCA_008808055.3 Sporobolus alterniflorus | reverse complement strand
CCCCCCCCCCCCCCCCCCCACTCCACCTACCTAAACAAAAGCAGAGAAACAACACACGCACAGAGCTGCACAAGGAACATGACAGGGACTGACGCGAGGAGACTGACAGGTGGCGCAGCGCCTCAACAGCAGTCCTGCAAGATCCCGCCCCGCCGCCGCGGCGCTGCCACGTGAACCCCTCTCCGCCGCCGCCCGGCCTCCAGAACCCGCCAAAATCTCCGCTTTCGTGGGCTACTGCACCGGAGGCCCTGATCCATGCGTCCGGTGTGGCGCCCTCCTGTGGTAGTGTCGTGCCCAAGAAGACCGTCTCCGGCACAAGGCTTAATAAAAGCCCGCGGGAATCCGGCAATGCGCCGCGGCAACCTCGTCACGAAAGGCACCCGGGGGAGACGGCGCAGTTGCCTTGTTCCCTGCGCCAGCGAATCAGGGAAGGAAGAGGCTTGTGAACATGAAAATTCGAAGCTTTGGGGAGAAGAGACCGGGAGGTCAATGGAATGGAGTGGGAGACGGGGGAAGCAATGCCGATGCGAGGGAAGGAGAGAGAGTGTGTTGTGTAGAGAGAGAGAGACAGGGGAGGGAGAGAGTCTAGAGAGAGAGACAGGGGAGGGAGAGAGTCTAGAGAGAGGGACGTGTGCAATGGGTTTGACGGTTGGTGCGTCGCCTGGCTGTATCGTATGCCCGGATAGGACTCTTGCCGCTAGGAAATCTGCCATTGCGTTTCCTTCCCTGATGCCTTTGGTGCAATATTATACTTTTTTCAATAAAAATCTTCTAGAAGAAATATTCTTTTTTCAATAAAAAAATCTTCTAGAAGAAATATTCTTTTCAATAAAAAATCTTCTAGAAGGAATATTTATTTTATATCTTTTTGTTCAACATAAAGTAGCTAGCGCGTTAAACTTAATGAAATTCTGATGATACAAGGTCAATTCAACTCCTAAGTTGTGATTTTGCCACCATGGCAGCCACGTCTCCTAGTTTTGCACCTAAAAGGTCCACGTCTATGGTTAGGTAGCCATTGGATTTTGAGAAAGGTTTTTCGTTGCCGTAGAAGCACATTCGCAAGGTGCTGTGGATTACATAATGGTGTGGTTAGCACGGTAGTAATGTCACTTTCAGAGAACAAGTCAAAGGTGAAAGTAGATTTTCTACACTGACCCCATGTCTCCAACCATTATTTAGAGGGGTTAATTAAAAATGCCCACATGTTGATGTGAGCGGCCACCTTGGCAAATTTAAATAGTAAGATGGTATATATCACAATATCATTTATAAAACATGTCTTGCACTTGCAACTAGTTGTCTCACCATAAATAATAAAGTACTTCATCCAGATTTTAATTGTTGACGCTGTTGAATTTTTTGTAATATTTAACCATTCATCTTATTCAAAAATAATAATTATTATCATATATTTTATTATAATTTGATTTATCATAAATAAATTTAAAATATAATTTATAATTTTATATATTAGAATTAATATTTTGAATCAGACGAATGATCAAATATTACACAAAAAATTAACGATGTCAACAATTAAAATGCGGAGGGAGTATTATTGAATACTTTGAGAATAAACTCTAAGGGATGGCTGGATAAAGAAAATAACATGAGAATAGTGTTGAATGGTCCATTTCCAAGCAAAGCTCACCTACCAAAGAAACGGGATCTTTGCAAGAAATTAAAAGCTTGTTGTGACTTCTTGAAAGATTCATTAAGATGGTAGTTTATATATAGGATATATATGCTTTCACGTCTATCTTCCTCCATTTCTTTTTTTCTTTTCTGAAATATTATTCCCCTTCATTTTTTGAAAGAGTGGTTCCTCAAAAGAAAATTTCAAAAGAGGGAATTTTGTTAATTATCGAGTCACATGTTTGCTTGCTATTATTCTGAGAAGTATGGTAGAAGCACTTCCGCTGGTGTACGTTAGTGTGATGTACCTATAATGATGTGATAAATGTTCACTTTTATAATATACCAAAAGTATATAAAAAATTGTAAAATTGTTAGAAAATACGGACTTGGCATTTCAGATTCCAGTTTATCTGTGCTCAAAGTATTTGACGATAAAGATGGTGGTGAATTTCATTAAAATTTCCCATCCATTCGTATAGACACATTGAACCTATTAAATCTGTTTGTTATTGACATGAGCTGGTCGCTTGTTTGTATTTACCCTGTCAAAGGAAATAAACATACCTAGAGTTGACGGAGGAACAATATCTGTACTTAACAGTCTTGGCAGAAATATATTATCAATAAAGTGTTTTAGAAGAAATGAATAAAGTTCCCATTTACTACTTCAGTGAAGCATTTCTGTCTTGACACTCAAACTCGCTTAGTCATTAAGTGTGGATTCAATGAGATCACGAGAAAAAACATTCTTTTCAAATTCTAATAAAGGTATATCAAATAGAAATAATTTAATATCAAATTTTATAATCTTCTAGGTCAAACCACCCTTTGGGACGATCAATAACTAATATATAAATTCTGGACTTGAATGAATCACTTGCACCCTTCAGCCACAAAACCTTCCTACAAAACAGACTGAATGATGGCAATCATATTCATATGTGTTGTAGTGCAAATTAAATAAGCCTCGTTCGGATATCAACACGTACACTAAAACAATACTCTGGTCATTATTTTCTTTGTGAACTTCTGGCCACTAATTAATTGTGCACAATATTAGAGCTAACAGAGCAGTAGTATTACTATTCAAGTTATAAACTTTTGAGAAGTGCAGTCAAAATACCAACAATATAATTGATGGTAGTTGGGTGTGTTACATATGACTGCCGAAGGGTAAAAAAATTACTTCAAAAATATAACAATGCATATGACTTTTGTAACATCCGGTGCTTCAAAACCTGTGACCATTGTTGACGACAAAAGCAGCTCTCTTACGTAGAAGAGTGGAATCAGTATATTTACTTTAGGTCAAATGATATTTTCACCAGTAGATTTTCTCAAAAAACTATATATTTTCATCAGTAGTCCCTGGCGTCGTGGTCGTGGTTGTGCATAAAGTCAAGTCATCAAGCCAATAAAAGATACTATAGGTAGCAAAGCCTATATATCCATATTTCAAATCGATGATAAATATCAGATTTTGTATGAATTAGGAGACCCTTTGCTATCTATTAGTTCACTGTCAGCGACCCAACCTTTTGGATCATCTCACACCAAACTCAAAGTGTGCGCCAATAATATCATATCTCTTTAAAAACAAAGGAATAATAATATAAAATGTAAAAATATAGGGAAGCGCATAAATTTGAAAGAAAAAGACTACGAGAAAAGAAAGATTTGCTAGAGAAAACTTACAAAGTAACAATGTTAGGAAGAACAATGATGAATGCCATGAAATAATTTACAATGGGATATGAAATATTGTGTTGTCAGTTGATTAAATTCAAACCAGATCAATGGCACTGATACGAATTATTACACGAGGTATATATATAGAGAGAGAAGAAAGAGAGTTGTCCAAATTAATATTAGTATCATCTTTCTAGTTAGTTTAAGCGTTAACCCATATAAAAGTTTCATGAGTGGATATATAGTGGAAATCCAGTCCAATTCTCTATGCGTGCAAATGAAGAGAACTTAGTGCACTTATCAAATGGTAGGCAGTCGGTTGGTATCTGCAACATGAAGGGACGATGTCGATCTGTGCTGACTCATGTGACCATTGTAACCTCCGATGGTTTTGTCGAAGTACAGTCCGACGCTACACAAGTGGAGTGGCATTCGTTGCATTGCTTTTTTTTGTGGCAGAGAACTAAAAAAACATGTTCCTGCCATTATGTGACCATTGTAACCTCCGATGCTTTTGTCGAAGTACAGTCCGACGCTATACAGGTGGAGTGGCATTCGTTGCATTGTTTTTTTGTGGCAGGGAACTAAAAAACGCATGTTCCTGCCATTATGCTCCAGTACGAATACAGTTGTTATGACAATAGAAATGTCTCCCACATCATAAATGTCGGATAAATATATATTCGTCCAGTTCGTTTTTCATGGTAGTTTTTATGGCGCATACAGTACCTATTTATTATAGTTGGTGCCATTGCATATATTTTTTTTAATTAGCACATGCTATCATGAAATACTTTAATATACACAATCAAGATACCATGGTTATTTTGCAATCAACTACAACTGAGGGGGTGTTTGGAAAGAAAGTATTTTAAAAGTTTTGAGACAATACCATGTAGGTATTTTTTTCTAGGGAGGTGTTTGACTAGCATGTAAAAAACTTTATTTTGAATACCATAGTTTGTTAGATACCATAGTATTTTTGGAGTATTTAAAACTCCACTTCAACCCAAACTTTTCATAGCAATGACTAGCTTCTTATATATATCTACTAAATATGATGGTTTGAAATACTTTGTCTTTAAATATTTGTTGGTTGGATTGATATAAAAAAATATCATAATTATATCATGTCATTCAAATACCGTGATATTCAAATAACAGGTCTAAGCTGATATTTTTACAGCCTGCAGTAGAAGCAGCTAGCTTAGCCGCAAAGGAAATTTGTTATTGTTTGCATTGAAGCCTGCCGTTGAGCAGCTTGCCACGAATTGATGGGCAAAGAGTCGTGCGTAATTGTTTGTCTCACTCAACAAGTGAGCATGGTCGATGCTGGGAAGTCTGGATTATAATCTGGTTGTAGATGTTTGATAATTTAAATTATTTAAACTCAGATTATTATTTTTAAACATGTAAGGACAATAAATCCCTTGGTGTTTTACTTATCTTTCTTCATCCTTTTATAACATTGTAGCAGTTTGGTGGTCAATAAAATTTTTGTCAATAAAAATCCATTTATAACATTGTACCAATCTACCGGAGTCGTGTCAACCCCGTGTGGGCCCTTGTGCATCGAGCCCGCCGAGCACTGTCTCGCGCCCTTGTGCACCGACCCCACCGAGCACCACACCGTGACCACCGAGCACCAAGCCAATGCGTGAGGCCGGTTGCCTCCCCCTCAAGTTCTTAGTCCTGGGTCGAATGGAAGACGAGCTCACACCTCAAGGAGTTCTGATACTCTAGAGCTTGAGAGAGGTTGTCCTCCATGTCGTTGCCATCTATTTCGGCACGGGGTGGGAATCTGGCCGGAGTTCGCCGAATTGATGTGGTGGTGGCTAGGGTTTTATGGTTGTGGAGGAGAGGAGAAGAAACGGGCACAGTCAACTCGTTCTGAAGAGGGGATGTGAGAGACCCCATGACATTGGTGCATAAATTTGTAAAAAGAGACAATGATAGTAGGTATTTTGCTAGAAATAAACTGAAATAAGTATCAAATTTTTAACTTATTGGATTATCATAATCTGAACCCCGGATTATATAATTTGGACCATAAATTAATATGTTTGACAATCATTCAGATTATATAATCTGACTGGATTATAAGTAAAACAAACAAACTTTAATTAGTGTCTATACACTCTTTCTTGTTCACTAATATAATATGTTTGTTTTTGTTAAGCAAACCGATATCCGCAATTGTTCATTACGACTACTTCACATGGCCGGCCAAAGCAGGCACTGTTTCACATGATTTAATTAGCGCTAGCTCGGCTAGCAGCTGTACACGGCCCGTAGAGTTGGCTTGGAGAATATTCCAAAGCGCCGGAGAGATATGTGACGACGACGAGCAGAGGAGGAAGGATCTTTGTACGAGGCTGGCCGGCCGGGTTTGGTGCGGATCTTGAGAGCCGCTGGTTTTTTTTATTCGACGTGCAACACGTCGCCATCACTGGATCTTGCGTGCCAGAGGGCTCCCTTCACTTTTATGAAAGACACGTAGAGTAGGTATTTGAAGAAGATGACCATTTATATAACTGCTCACAGAAAAACCTGCATACGCTTGTTTTGTGGTTTGGGTAAAAAAAAAGGGCCACGGGTTGTTGCCTAATGTTTGGAGATATATATAGGAAACCCCCCTTTAATTCGATTTGTGCTTTCAGTTGGCTATTCAACATCAACAAGAGAAGAACAAGAGAGGGCACAATATAGAGAGATGCTACACAAACCAAACATTAGTGATGAATACTTTTTGTTATTGGGAGGCATATCAAGTACTTGATCAGGAGGCTAGAGGCAGCACGCTATATACAAATGTCGTGATTTATGACTAGATTTAGAGTAAGACTGGTTGTGAGATTGAGAGATCGATTGATGGTAACATAGAAGACACAAGGATTTTTAGATATGTTCAACTATTCCAGAGGATAATAGGCTTACATGTTGTGTTCTTATATTGCTTATAGCAATTATGTTGTCTGTTGTGCTTGACCGCTGGAGGTGTCTAACTCTCATTTTATATCCAAGGGGGTGAGGTTATAAGAAACGTAACTGAGTCGGTTACAACATGATCTCAATCAAGATTATATCTGTATTTACCTATTTTATAGATATTTCTATAGATATAATTATCTATACTTTGAGAAGCACACCATGGTCCTATAGAATCTTCTAGATAGTGAGCCGAGTCATAGCGGACTCATCCTTAGACCTTCCGAGTCCATCGAGATGATACCTCAGGTATCAATCCTCGTTAATAAACATTTCATTTCCAAATAAACCAAGAACCCCCAGACGATTGATCTCGATACAACTAAAGCATGCATAGGTGTTTATAGCTAAGGGTATTAATTTATGGTGCTGATATAGACAACCGGAACCATTCAGTACAAAAATGCCTAGTACAGATCGTCTCCGCAGAGATGGAACTCCACATGAGAACAAATAAGGGAATAAGGGGTTAGGCGGAGCCAAGGGTGGCCCCACCTTGAGATTTTGAAAATAGTATATTTTAGCACTGTAGCATGCACTGAAGCAGTCCCCGGAGTTTCTCCTCTCGTGGCCCATCCTAACCCTGCCAATAGACTGACTTTGCATAAATCTGACCGCCGCTATGCATATCTTCCACTGCATTTATTTTCACCTTGGAAAGCTACACTCGGAATGATCCCAGTAACTCACACCACATGAAAAACAGCTAGGAGTACTTTACAAGCTTCGTTCTCACTCCTACGTGCATTTTTTTCTGAAACAACTAAACATTGATTTGTCTTAAAAAGTTATATTAACGCCAAAGGTTAAGCTAGCTGGTACTGTACGTACAATGACACCATTTCGTCTGTAATAATTCTTATAAAAAGAAAACGATGCTTTTCTAACGACATATATATATAAGGTGTGGATGAATTACTCGTTTGTAGCTGGTACATACTACTCGTTTGTAATATACTTGTCCAACGAGGGCAACTAGACAAAATGCAGTGATACAAGAGCAAGGTAAGGCACCAAGTTCGCCAGACACAACGGTAGCCATCACAAGCAATAATGGACGGAGAATAAGGGAAGAGTATAGCATCAGGAGGTCACAAATATCCTTTCCCTGGCCTTGGTGTTTCAGAACAGCTAGAGGAAGCTAGTGTGGCTTCACTTGGCATGAAAAAGACTTGGAAGGCATGGACACAAAAAAAAAACGGATTGGCTTTAATTTAGTAGGTCAAGTGCAGCTGTGTAACATGACACAAAAGTGACATAACATGCCATCCGAGAGCTGAAAGCTGCCCATGCGGTTGCTGAATTGATGACTCATGGAAAATGTTTGCAAATATGTGGCTCTTTGCATATGTCGAAGTCCTTCTAGACACTGTATGTCGATCACGGAATTGTGCTGCATGCTCTGGATCATATTGTGTGAGCTGACTGCTGAATGCAACACTACATGAAAACAGGGTATCTTTTTCGGTGTTGTTATATTTTACACTGAGGAAGATACCATGCACCTATGAACATATGATCATATATTCATCAGTTAACTGATAAATATATTGGAGCGCCGACGAATTTATTGATTTCATACCCGGCACCTTATTCCTTCCCCACACCGGCAACAGTGCCGCCCACATCAATTTTTCAGCGCCGCCACCACCCGTTTTAGCCCTTGCGTCGCCGCCGCCCGCCGGGCCACCACCATCCGGCCCCTAGCGGCACCGGCCACCGCCACCCTTCTCCTCGCACCACCCGGCCTCGAGTCGGCCCCGGCCCTGAGGCGGCCCCGTGCCGCCACCATCCTCCCTGTCTCCAGTCGCCACCGGCTCGCCCTGACTCAGCGCCACCCTCGGCCGGCTCCGCCCGCCACTCAGCCCCGAGCGGTCGACCGCCGTCGCTCGGCCTTGAGGCACCACCGCCCGGCATCGAGGCACTGCCCCGATCGGCTTTGACGCGCTGCCCCGGCCAGCCTCCACGTTCCACCCCCGGCCTCCACAGACCGCCCCGGCCCGAGCCGACTGCCAGCGCCGTCTCATGCACCTGAGCTGCCGGCCACCCTCGTCGACCTCCGCCGCCTGCCCGCCCTCGCTGACCTGAAGGTTTTTTCTGTCTTTGAGTGAAATTTGACTGAATTTGAGTGAAATTTGATTATGTTACATTGATCTTGAGTGAAATTTGATTATGTTACACTAAAGTGGACTGAAATTTGACTAAATTTGATTATGTTACATTAAATTTGAGTGAAATTTGATTATATTACATTACATTTGACTAAATTTAACTTAATTTGATTATGTTACATTAAATTTAAGTGAAATTTAATTATGTTACATTAAATTTAACTTAATTTATTTATGTTACATTAAATTTGAGTGAAATTTAATTATGTTACATTGAGTTTGAGTGAAATTTGATTATGTTGCATTGAATTGGACTAAAATTTGACTAGATTTGATTATGTTACATTAAATTTGAGTTAAGTTTAGGTTTGGATTTAGGTTTATATTTCATTTGATTTTTGGTGGCTATTACTTTAGTTTTGGATTTAGGTTTATATTTAGTTTATTTTTAGTTAGTTAATGTTTAAATTGAATTGTTTATGTTATCTATTTTTAATACAATTATATTTTCTCTATAATTCGTTATGCTTTTAATATATATACGGAGTTAGCGGATGAAAGTCGTATTTCATATCTATGAAGTAGGTGTAGGATTCACATTACATAATCATTTCTGAATTGTCCAACATATTTTGGATAGCCTGAGAATGGTAACCAGTGTTTGTTATCTAATTACACTGGCTTTTGTGTATCTTTCGTTTGTGGTTTCAGCAGTGCAACTCCGTTGTTCTCCGGCACATTGATATTGGGTGTGTGATCGGAGAACAACAGGGTTATGCTGTTAAAATCATAAATAAAAGATACATGAGAGTCAGTGTAACTAGATAACACACGACGATCGCCATTCTTGGGTGGGTTTAGGATATATCCATCCTAATAGGGTTTATCCTTGTAACATATCTTTCCTGATGTTATGCTTTTGTTTGTTCATTATTGAAAATGACTGACAAACGATATGCAATGTATGACGGATTCAGTGACACTGATAAACACTCTGTCGAATGGGTTCAGATCACCAAGAAGTTCTTGAAGTTAGCTTTTGCTGGTGGTTGTCATGAAGCGAGTTGTCCGTGCAGTAAGTGTGAGAACAGGAGGATGTTGTCAGAGTATGAGATGTCTGCTCACCTTATTAAGAAAGGATTTATGTTGAACTACTTTTTGTGGCATCAACACGGGGAGGTGCAGCCTGCGGTAGCCTATGAGTCGGATAGAAATAATGATGTGGATCAATTGGATGACATGGTAGCTGATATTGGAAAGGGATACGGCTTAAAGTCTAAAGATCCACCGTCGGAGGTGCAGAATTTCTACAGGTTCCTTGCCGCCTCAGAAGAAAAAGTGCACGATAGCACTAATGTGTCTGTATTGCAGGTTGTGACCCATCTTATGGCATTCAAATCAAAGTACAGATTCTTGAATCAGTGCTACAACGATATCGTGAAGTTGATTATTGATCTCATCCCAGCGAAGCATAACATGTCGAAAGAGTTATACTAGTCCAAGAAGATTGTGTCCAGTCTCGAAATGAACTACGAGAAGATTGATGCCTGCGAAAAAATTGCATGTTATTTTGGAAGGAGCACAAGGATGACACCGAATATGTGCATTATGATATGTCCAAATACGTGAAGGTGATAAACAAAGATAGAGCATTTGTCACCAGAAAAGTGACGGTCAAATAGCTTTGTTACATACCTATCACACCAAGGCTAAAACAGATGTTCCTGTGCGAATAAACATCACAACAAATGAGGTGGCACAAGGAAGAGATACATGATAGTGAAGACGCCGATATTATGTCACATCTTACGGATGCTGAGGCATGGTAGGCTCTGGACCATTTTGATCCAGAATTTGCAAGGGATCCCAGGAGTGTCCGTCTTGATTTATGGAAGGACGGTTTCCAACATTACAGCTCTGATAGTACTACGTTCTCTTGCTGGCCAGTTTTTGTGATGCCCTACAATCTGCCTCCCAACAAATATCTAAAGGAAGGGTTTATATTCCTTACTCTTATGATTTCAGGTCCTAAAGAACCGAAGAAGTAAATGAATATATTTTTACATTCATTGATGAAAGAGCTAAAAGAATTATGATAAGGGGTAGATGCATATGACAGTCATCTGAAATGCTGATTCAACTTACGTGATGCCTATCTGTAGTTAATCCATGGTTATTTGGCATATGACAAATTTACCGGCTGGTGTGTCCATGGTCGACTCAATTGTGGGAGCCACGGAATAAAAAGCACTCGGTTTCCACCAAATGGATCTGACTTCTTTAGACCGGTTTGCGGGCGCGGCGCATGGGTCGGTTGCTAGGCCGACGGCTGGTTGGCTTGGTTGGACCAGGGATGGGTTGGCTGCACCATTTAGAGGTGATATATATATATAACCGTTGTTATACCCATATCTATCTTCTTCGTGACATAACTAGATAGGTGATATAACCACCTAACGCAACTTCCACCAACTACACAAAATGGTTTAGGTCACATGTTACAATCTGTTTTCTGATTTATTCTCTCCTTGGAGTAGCTATATAATAATAATAATGAATTTCCTTTTCTTTAGAATTTGACAAGTGGAATTTGAGAAACAAAAGCCGTGTAAGGGATTTGTCATTGTAGGTAGTTTTCTTGTACTATTTAATAAGCTCTGTCCGGCTGCTATTCCAATAATTGGCATGTTCTGTTAACAACGAAATATACAACCGCCAACTGCGTGTGTGGTATGGAATTTGACTCTGGGCACCAGAAACCAATAGCAATAGAGGTCACCACCGAAACAAAAGGGGTTCTCCAGACTATCACACATGCAGTTGGCATGTATGCAGAGAATGATTGAGCCCGAAAGTCAAACAACTTCAGTTTAGTTTGTTAATGCGACGTAAGCTGTTGTCGTTCGTGGATAAAGCCCAAGTATATTTGAGTACTAACCACTTAACCAGTTAGTAGGTGGCGTATTCTACATCTCAGAAAAGACAATACGTGGTGTGTATAGAATAATGCTATGATGTTGGCAAGTAGCCTTTTTTGTACTGGTGTTGCATATAAAGTTGAATTACACGAATGGATAACTACTCAAACCAGTCGTCACAAAGATGTAAGGTGTGGTGGTGATTGTACTACAGAGTTTAATTTATCCAGTTATTTACATTGTTAACGAGGAAATTTATTTTATGGCTAAAGTTAATCTCCCCAACTCATTTTCAGCGATAGCGCGCTAGGCCGGCGACGTGACTATGAAAAGTGAGATATGTCTGTGGTAACTTCATCAATTCCAAGGTTTGTGAGCCTATTCCATTACGGGTGAAGGCATGCATATATATGGGTAGGTTGGCGTGTACATGTGTCCAATTTTGTACAAGTGTGTTTTGTAAGAAAAGGATAGAAGGGGAAAAAAAGGAAAGAAACTTTGCTGATACAATTATTAGGTATTCCCTCCGCTCCTCTTTTTTACCTGTGGTTAGCTAGTTCATTTTTGAAATACCCGACACCAGATAAAAAAATAACAGAGGTAGTACTACTCACGGAACGGTGGTTTGGAGGCTGAGCGAGTAAAGGTACTCAGACGACAGAAACAGATGCCGTTCATGCTTTTCTGCCCAGCAGCCCAGAATGGGGGTGATGTGTGAGACAAAAGTTTCATTCGTTAGTTCCCGGTTTGCCTTCAGGCCGCTAGAACTAGCTTTGGAGCGTGTGTCCGGCCGTATACAAAACCCAAAGGGGTAGACAGCTGACAGGTGCTCACGTCGTGTGGATCACCAGCAGCGATTATCTTTTGGTCGGCAAGGGTTGGTGACCGCCTTTGTGTCTGGATGAGCGTCTCAACTGACCACTCAACTCCATCGGACAGCCAGATCGATCATCTTCCCAGTAAGAAACCACGTAACTCTTTTTTTCTTCTTTCTTTTGACGACTTCTTGTCCCCATACAAATCAAGGATCAGAACCTGTCCCACACACGGCACAAATCGCTCATTCACGAAAAGCGCACAAGTGAAAGAGATGTATATATGGGTAAAAGTAGGGCACTGAGAAAACCACCTTTGCCCCATCAACCAACATATATATGATGTATGTGAGGCAACACAAAAATCGGGCCGCCGTGCAGTGGTGGTGAC